>VWPW01017968.1:52518-188373 GCA_013389825.1 Crypturellus undulatus
TCCCGCTCGTCCAGGCGGTCCCTGTTAATGTGTAGGGACACTCTTCAGAGCAGCAGAAAGATTTTCCATACCAGCAACAGCTGCCAGAAAGAAAAGAAGCTACACAAAGCAGTATTTTTTACAGGTGCAATTTCTGTCCAGCCTCTTTGCCTCTACCCTGCACATTCCCCCTTGACCCTGAGCTCCCCCAGCTCAGGGTCAAGCCCAGCTTGGGGGATGGGGGATGCCCAGCTCCCCCAGCCCTTGTGTCCCACACCATTGCCTGGCTGCGGCCTCGCCTGCCCCAGCCCTTGCATTTCCCAGTTCCAGAATTCAGCCCTCGTTGCCGAGAAGAACCGGTTGCATTTTGGCGAGGAGCCGTGTGGCGGTGCCTGCAGCCAGGCAGGCGAGGGCGGCGCCGAGACCTGCTGTGCGCGGTGTCAGCGCTACCAGACACCCAGAGGTGTCAAGCCTGTAATGGACATTTAATTATTCATTGTAAATTTACCTTTCTTCAGGCAGCCCTATAGAGTGACAACTTCAGGGATGTGTAGTTGCTGTGATGATTATAGGAAAGCGCCTGGTTTTATTCCTGTGGCTCTATTTGCCATAGTGTGAGAATGACTGGTTGGGGATAGGATGAGACTTTTTTTCCCACAAAAGGGGCATCTTTTTCTTGACTGTGTGTCTGGACGACGGGCAGAGCGAGAGCTGGGTCCTGTCAACCTCTTCTCCTGCCTATCAGAAGCCCTCTGCTCTGCTGCACTGTGCTCCTGGCCCCAGACCCAACACGCTTTGGTGCAAGAGTGACACAGAGAAACCCAGACTCCACCAGCAGATTGCAACTGTCAGAGGTCACAAATTTATGAAAAGCACCAAAATCTGCACCAAAAAAAGCACCAAATCTGACTTCCCAGGCTTTATGAAAAATACTATTTTTCTCTGTTTATTTCAAATGCTGGTTTACTGGTAGAAGGGAATGGGAACCTTGTTCCTCTGTCCCTTTTTTCTCCCTCACTTAGGTTGGATTTTGAAAAGCCAGCTTGGGTCTGAGTAGCAGCAGTCCCTTTGTATGTAAAAATCATTGGCATGAAACATGCTTCTCCCAGCATCCACCGTTGTCCTGGCTGTGTCCCTGGGCACTGAGCCTCTGTGCAGATGGCCGTAACCTCCTGTTGACTGCCCGGCTCTCACCTCTCCAAGGGATGCACAGGCTCAGTTTATTTCCGAGGGAATATAAAACCCTGGAGTGAGCAAAGTTGAAAGCTTTCCTTTTTATAGGCGGTTTTGATGACACGAAGACAGACATTTTCTTCCCACAGGATTTGTGTGTGTGACACACGGATCCTTTGCTGATTTTCCTGCGATAGGCCCAAGACCAGTGCATGCAAAACCAGCACTGCTTATCGAATGCCTAGCGGGGCCTTTGCCGCAGAACACGGGAAAAGCCGGGCGGTCTGGAAGAGACCCAGCCCTGAGGCCTTTTGGGGGCCTTCTTAGCCCAGAGAGGCTCTGGTGGCCCCTGGAAATACTCTTGAAGCAGAAATACTCCTGAAGCAGAAATACCTGACTCAGCTTTAATGGGACCACTTCAAGGGAAGGTGAACACTGGGGCTCAGCTATCACCGCACCTAGAGCTGGGGCCCCCAGGCACCATTCTCCTCACAAGGCATCCATACATTTCTTGTAAAACATACAGCTTTATGTCTGCAAACTGGAAATCCCACAGGTAGCAGGAATAGGCTTGGTGAAGGGCAAAGCCCTGGCCCCACTTGGGGAATCCCTGACCACTTAGTCATTGTTGGCGCTGCAGGTGCTGCCCACCCTTTACCGCTCTGCTTTGTATCAGTGTGATAAAATAGCCATGTTCCTGTAGGCACCAAGCAACTCTGACCCAGATAATATTCCTAAGGAAATCAGTTTTAGCAATTCTTGTCCTTTGATCGGGTCATCTGAACTACTCTGTGCATCTAGCTATGCTAACTACAGCTGCTTTAAACCTCAGTCTGCAAAATTTAGCCACAAATATGTGCATTTCCCTTCTCCCGTTGTTTCCTCCCAGTGTTGCAAGCTTCATTATTCTTCATTTCGTCCTCCTTCCTCCCACACATATACTTGAAGCTTTCTTATATGCTTTGTAACTCTACTTCCCACCTCCCCTTCATTTAGATCCTTCCTAAAGAAAAGGGTATTTTGGAAGACTCGTGTTTTCGAGGGAAAGATATTAGTAGTGGAAACCTTCTCTAAGCTGTAATTCTCCTGTCTCCAAGTGCATCTTGTCTTTCCACATCCATCTTCACGATGTTAAGTCTTCCGTATAGCGGGCTGCTTTGCTACCGTATCTGCCAGATGAAATTAATGAAGATTAAATTCTTACCTCTCTTCAAGAGTGGGAGAATTTGCCATTTATTCTGTGAAACTTCTTTCATAGCCAAGTTGGTCCATTTTGTCTAATCCTGCTACAAGTCCTTCATTAAACCTGCTCCTATTAGAGAGCTGCAAACCGGGGCTCTCTGGCGGGCAGCCCCCTTGACCAAGGCTGGGATGCCTGGAAATATTCCCGGCCGGGTATTATGCTCAGTGGGAACTACGTAGAAGTGAATGGAATGGCTTTGGCTAGCTGTGCTATTTACCCTTTTTGTATCTTGAGCGTGTTTAGTCTCCTCATTTGAACAGAAAGATAAAAATGCCAGTGCTTAAAGCCATATCACGTATTTTCAAGGGTGGGAAGATATCTGTGACTTTTATCCCACTTACCCATTTTGCCATTGGGATTTCACAGGGCAAAAGTAAAAGACAAATGCAAAAAACATCCTCTAAAATCTCAGACTCATCAGTTTTGTGGGGCCTGACTCAAGTTTCATTTCAGAGGTCTGAGTCGCAGAGGACAAACTCAGCCATGCCCCTCCAGATCATTTTAGGCTGAGCTGTGCAGAGCCCCCAGCCCAAATGCCGTGCAGAGATGCTCCTGCTTTGGGAGCAGAGCACCCATGCGCTCCAGCATGGCAGCCCTAGCCCAAGCCATGAAATACAAGGGGGATACAGCAATGACAGTCTCTCTTTCATGCTTGTGAATCAAACCCCATTCACATTCCCACCGGACACGCAGGCAGCCCTTTCATGGTCCCAGAGGGGTACTTAATTATGCACATATATGTGTTATTGGACTACCTTAATAACAGTATAAGAGTCACTTGAGCAATAGATTTGATTTTATGAACCAGAAGGATAAAACTCAGGTTCTCTGGTGGACAATGAAACTGGATTTTTTCCATTCCTCCTTAGTTTATTTTGGTTAATATCACCCTTAAACTTTGAATTATCCTGCAAGGATTAGGGCTCATTAACTTTGTTTTGGCTTGTACTTAGTGTTAATGGGACGTATTTCTGTAACAAATATGAATCACTTCAATGCTAAGGCTTAAATGTTTAATAAAAGTCATTAGTAGAATTACGTGCTAGGACTTATAAAAAAGATGCTGGTGTTGTTATGGTTACTGCTGTAGCTCTGGCCATCTGTGGGCTCTCTGAGTTACCCTCTCCTGTGTGAGGCCTTGGGCTTTTCCCTGTCTGTGATGGGATAACGTGATCCTTGCAGCAAGCTCCAGCCTCCCAGAGCGGTGCCTTGGCCAAGCTTGCACGTGTGCTGAGGAAGAGAGTAGAGGCCTTCAGCTTTCCTGCATGATCAAAACCAAAAAGAGCAGCTTCAAAACCAAAGAGCAGTTTAACTGATCATTCAAATAAAGCATATTGTCTAAAAAATAAATTACACATCTGCTTTATCTGGTAGTCTTACCAGCTTGAACTAAATCAGATGTCCCGGCGGATCCAAGCCCTTTGGACTCCTTCTGGATTCTCGCTCTCAAAACCTCATCTTAGATGGTTCTGTGACGTCTCCGGGGTCTTCTGAGTCTTCCTTTCCAGGCGCCCACATTTCTCCCAGGGAAATCTCTCTAGTGAGCCTAGCAGGGGCCCAGCCAAAACATCACAGTCCCTTGCTCCTGCACTGTTTCCCAAGTGTTTCCTCAAAAGTGAATGCCTGGATCCATCTTCTCTCTCCTGGGTACTCTTCCTGACAACCCTCCTATTGAAGTAGCTCAATGTATGCACACAGTAAACATGTCAACACATCACATTCATAAATTATTACAGGCAATGCCAAATCTGCCACAAAAATTTTTCAACTTGAAGCTGCAGAAGAGGATCTTCAGCGGCAGAGAAGCTGAAAGGCTTCTAAAAAAATACGAGGGTTATCTGTTAACCTCATGGCACTAGGATCCCACGTGGCGTGTTTTTGTGCTGGCAGAGAGAAGACTGAAAACGTTCAGTGGTGACTAGGGCAGATTTCAGAATAACATAAAACTCACAAAAGCATTTACAAACCCGTTCTGGTACTGCTCAGCTTGGTCTTAGATTCATTTGGTCTCCTTTTTTTTTTTTTTTTTTTTTTTTTTTTTTTTTTTTTTTCTCTCTGCTTCTGGTACCGTCTCATCTTTCATGCATGCAACCAGTATATGAAGAGGAGATACTTTCACTATCATCCTACTAATCCCATATGCCAGTTATACATTGGAGGCTTTCCAGGCATTAAAAAAGAAAAGGCAAAACAACCCGATCTCTGTATCAAAACAAAGGAAGTGAAAGTAAGCAAAGCAGGAAAACACAGTGCAGAGCTTGCGGGTCCCTCATCTTCTGTCTTTAAGTTTGGTGCAGATAATAACATCCCTCCCATGGTCTTCAGAAAGATCCACATGAGGCTCCCGCACAACCCCTTGTTTTGAGGGCAACTACAGAGCTTTGTATCCTTATTGGTTTGTTCTTCTTTTTATTTCTGCAGAAGGAAATCTCAATGTTTTCTTAGCGGGAATTCCTGATGAAGGGCTGGTGTACGGCAGGCAGGAGCCCTTTGGCTGCTGGGCCTTGCTTGGGATCGGGAGGCCTGACCGCACGTTTCCTTCTTCCCCCTTGCCAAAGCGTACGCTCTGTGCGATTAATCTCACCTGGACTGAGGTCAGTAACATGTTTTGCTGGATCATATTTAATTGTTCGTGTATTTGGATTAATTTAACATGAGCTGCACCGAGAGAGTCTTTTTTTCCTGTAGACTGGGAACTTTCTGTTTCTAATAAGCACAACCCACTTTATTATTCTACGGTTACCTCATTATCCCTGAGAAAACAAAAATCCCAAATTTAATTGGGATGAATCAAAGACAGTGATCAAATTATTTTGTAAACTAGCTTTATGCATGTCTCATTAAATGATGTAAGCCATAGTAACGCACTAAATCAGAATATAGAACTTTTCTACCTTTTTTTTTTCTTTGCTTTTCTTGCTTAAATGTTTATGCTGTAAGGGTAGCCCATCTGGTTTAGATTGCAGAATGAAAATCACAAGACTTACCCACCATCCCCTGACTTGTAATTCTGGAAAAGACTGGAAGTTGTTTGGCAACATAATATGTTTCCCTGCCTCCTGTAGAAATAAATCTTCAGCTTCAGAGTAGATTGAAGCAGACAGCTGGGTAATTTCTCGTCCTAGGCCCAGGCTCCGAAACGGGGGACCGAATCCAGCTTCGTATGCCTCGTAACACAGCAAGGTCTTGTTTCGGGCTATTACAAATTAAGCAGGGATTAGCTGTACAATCTGCGTTCAAGCCCAGCTTTGCATGGTGGATCCTGTGAAGCTGAGAGACACCTGGACACCTGGGTCCAGCTGGAGTTTTTTTCCAGGTGTTTCCCATCTTAATCTGGGTATTAATAGTCCAATTCCCATAACAGTTCATTGAATATGGATGTAAAGAGGTGCTGGGAGCGCAGGCCCTCCTACAGAGGTGCCTGTTGCAGGGACGTGCCCGGGCCATGTGCTGGCCCATTCTGGCCACCAGGGACGCGGATGGGGTTCCGGCTCTCTGGCTGACTGGTATCCAGCACCACGCGAGTTGTTGTTTAGTCTCTCCCAGGCAACTCACGTGCCACTGACTAACCCCAGAGGAGGAGGCTCTACTGCTGCGAAGGCCCCACGCGGCGGCGCATCCCTGTGCTGAGCAGCTGTGGGCGCCGCTCACGGAGCCGTCCGTGAAGAGACAGGGCTGACACGGAGCCCGTCTCGGAGCCACCCCCACATTAGGAAACGGCAGGCCCAGAGGCAGGAACATTGCAGCTTGGCTCCTTCCTTGCAGGGGGCCAGCCTGGGCTGTTGGAAATACCAGGATACATACAACTGGGACTCCTACCTTTATCTGTTCTTCCCCCGATCCCAGGAATACAGTTAACATTCCTTAGAGGCTTGCCTTGACAAGCGGGAATATTGGTGCTAGTGGCGAAAAGCTGCAGATCCACTAGTTGGAAAAAGCTTTCACTGTTTTCACAGCATTATTTAGAGGTGCATAAAGACATAACACATATGCTACGGCCCATTCATTACAGGAAACACACCAAAAAGAACAGTTAGAGACAGACACTTCCTTTAAAGCCATTTGCCGCAGGATGATCAAGTGAAACTCAGGAGTGAGATTTACGTACCACGAGGAACACCTGGGCTCTGAAAACAGGCTCCTGGAGCTTAGTCACAAGGATTTGGGATCCAGGTCTCATTTCACTATATTTCACCTATTTCGTAGGTTTTATGATGATGAAAACACATCAGGAAAAAAGATTTTCTGCCAGCAAATCCCCACGGCAGGAGGTAGTGTCAGCGCCATGATGGCCATGGGAAAAGCCCCGGGACCCCAATGCTTTTCCCCCAGCACCAAACCTTGGCTGGGCAGAAACATGTATAAACATGCAGAGGACATGGGAACATCACAGAAGTCTCATGAACAATGGCATCCTCCACTAAGAGCAATGTAGGAGAAAAAAACATCATCTCTGGGGAGGTGAGATTAGCAGGCCATCACTAAAACAGACAAAGGGAGACAACTTGCCCCGGGAAGTGGCGATCAGAGACAGCTCTTTTGCCTTTGGTTCTTCAAGCCAGGAAGGAACTAGATGCATATGGAGTATTTCTTAAAGGCCTGTGTTTACTTAATATACTGCATTATTGCATGAAGAAAAAAAGGACATCGCAACCAATTACATATTTTAAGGAAAGACAGGGCTGTCTCCCTCCACCCCTGTTCCCTACAAAAGAGATAGGCAGGTATCCCTCACGGGGAGAGCTGCAGCGGGCACCTCCCTCCAGCTTCCAAGAGTTCCACTTTTGGATGTAACGTCAAATTGAAATTGCAGCAAAGATGAATTTACCCCATTTTTGAAGGATCTTACAGTGATAAATTGTGTGAGTGGTAAATCTGGCCTTGTTTCTGCCGTGTTCCAGCCTGTGAGGCTTAAAAATATGGTTTGGAGGTCATGCGGCTGGCTGGTTAGCATTCTCCCCAGAAAGCAGTATTTCAGGGCCAGCAAGGCTCCATCGGCTCCATGTCCTGCAAGGGCTGAACAGCCCTGTCTGCTGCCTGCTCCCTGCTCTCATGGGCCGTGGCTGTGAGGAGGCCGCAGCTACCGCGACCTTCCAGCGCTGCAGATTGGCACATGAGTGCCCGGGAAGCAACAGCCTTGGACTCCAAAACTGCAAAGCAGAAACTGAGTCCTTAAAAAGCAGAATAAAATATTGTGGACTTCCACTCATGCCCGTTGTTGCAGCCCCTGAGTTACTCCCGGAATGCAGGGTGGCTGCTTATTGGCAAATGAACTGGTGAGGGGACTCCACGTTCATAACGATATGAGGGATCACAGCAGTGGTGATGGAATCGCTCGGACCAGTATCTGTTCTGTCACTCATCTGCTGTCAATAATAAATGATGGGACTAATTCGACAACATTCACATCTAGCTTTTATCTATACGGAAGTCTCAAAAAGTAATCTTCCATTGCCTTGCAGTGAAACTGGCTATATTTTTTGATGAACTGCTCTCTAAAAGTGTGCCTGTGCTTGTTATCACTATGCCTTGGTTATGAAAGCCTAGTGCCAAAAAAATGAACTTGCTTACTACATTATCAGGACATGCTTGCTTTCTTTCCTGCTTTCACCATCTGCTTGCTTTCATATGCTTTCCATTACTGAGACAGTGTATTACACTACTAGCAGAATTAGTAGGAATAATAACAAAACAAACATGATAGCAAATACCATGGGCACTGTTCTGCTCCCTCTCTAATTCATGTAATGCACCGAGGTCTGCTCTGTGACATCTAAATGGGTCAAACTACTCTCCTAACTGTAAAAGTCCAGCTCCTGCTGACTTCAGGGAGGAAATCTAAGCACAGGTGAAGGTGAAGGAGGATTTCAACTCGCACTATTAGATTATAGTTAACATCTAACAATTAAATAAGGGGGTTTCTACACTACTGCATATATGTGTATGCTATACTTTCAGTCTGCTTAAGGAAGCAGGTGCCTCTGCCACTTCACACATGAGTGTCCAAGAAGCAACACCCTTGAATTCCATCCCAAGACACCATCTGTGGTGCCTTGGGAAGTAACTTCTGCCTGGCGCAGGGCAGAGCTCTAGACTTGAGCAGAGCAGGGCAATAGGTAGCCCGAGTGCTTGTTTGCAGTGTGCAAATGCAAAAGCTTCTGCACTGATCTAGCAAGGACGCAGCTTTGTGGAGCAGTTGGGGGAGACGGAGAGACCAAGGCATATTTGAGGGCTAGGGCAGTAAAGATCAGAGGCTGAAGCTATACAGCCATCTTTAAAGAGCACAAGGGAAACAGAGAATCACAGAATGGTTGGGGTTGGAAGGGAATTCTAGAGATCATCTACTCCCAGAAAACCCAGTGGCAAAGGGCACAGGCCCAGAAGCAGCAGCCCCCGCGCTCAGCCCTCCTCCCTGGGGCCTTGGGGGTTGTACTGCAAGAAGCAGAGCTGAGAGCAACCCTATATACATTATAGCATGATAAATACATCCATGGAAGCCATCAGTAGTGGCCTGGCTACTCCTGTTTTTCTTATAGACTGTGAGAAATGGGGTGGTTCTGTGCATTTTTTTATCCCATTCTGGTGGGGAGCCACGTGCTCAGCTCCTAGGAACGCTCGTCAGCGTCGAGACGCCGTGCTGCCCCTTTGCCTCGTGCGCTCCCACGAGCATCTGCCCAGGGAAGTGATCAGTCTGAACAGAAAGAAAGCAGCCAAGTGGCGAGGTTAACGTTACTGCGTAGAAAGAGCACCACGAACGGAGGACTTGGAGGTGATGCTGAACATCTTCGCTTTATTGCATAATTACAGACAACAGCGAAGCACTACTTGTCACTGGCTTATGAACTCTTCTTTCTGCCGCCTTTACCAGAGCTTGTTTTCAGGTTGCGCCATAAAAGAAAATGAATGGAACCAGGTTTTATCTCTGAAGTGAATTGAGCACATGGCTACTGCTTCTTTTCCCCCATGGAACACCCTTTTCAATGGTCTGAATTAAATCACAGCTTAACAAAATAACACAGTATATAATCACTAATTAATATACATGGTAAGTGAACTTCCTCCCAGATTTACTTCTGGTGAATAGGTCTTGGCTTCAGTCCTTGAAAATCAGCACTGAAAGAGCAGAGCTGAAGCCACTGTAAATTGTTTGCGATACAGCATCACGGACTAGAAAGCTATCGGTGGGAATCACAGTAAATCAGGGAGGAACTTGTGTAAAATGTGCTCATGGTATAAACAACAGCTCTTCTTTTTCCCCAGTTGAAAAGCACATCATTGGCATCAACTTCGTGATTCAATAAAACATCCCCCCGCTTCATGATGCACAAGCTTTGTTTGCACAAAAGGGTCCTGCACTTTTTGCATTAGAATGTTAGAAACGTTTCTTCCTTCAGCCATTTGGCCTTCCCCCTCCATCCAAGATGTTGCAGAAAAATGGAATGTAACAGGAGACTTAAGATACTGATATTTGTATTGCTGTTTTAGAAAGTTTACTTTGACTTCGGAACATGAGGAAAACAATTTATCTGGGCTACACAGGCTAATAGCACTAGGAGACTTGGTTACTTAATGTAGCATCCCAGCCACCTGTGGCAGCAGCAGCGGTATCTTCACTCCGACATGGCAAGTCATAAGGATTGTGTAAATAGGGAGATCTGAAGATAAGAAAAACCCTGCAGAGGGTCTACCTGGCATCAGGCATTCAAGGAAAGCCAGACAACCAAGTGCTAATGGGATAAAAGTCTTTTGTTTTTGAGTTGCTTGTGGTTACTTGCAAATGTGTTTGATCATTTGAATAGGGAAGATAATAACCAGGAGAATATTTGAGCTCAGTAAGTTGTCTTACTGAATTATCCTCTGAAAGTGTGTCTAAACATATACATATCAAACCACCAATGCCTGCCTCATTCAACTCATTCCAGTTCAGCTTATGAACTGCAAATTAGTTCTTTGCGTATCCGTCACAATGAGGCTGATTTCACAGGAGACGGAGACGGGAAGAGCGAGGAGGCCAGTGCCTCGGGCAGGCTGCGGGGTGAACGTGCCGGGAGTGCTGTGCCCCTCGGCAGGGGTGGGAAGCGGCAGTGCAGGGTTCGCACAGCTCCCCGAAAAGGCCCTGAAATACCTGTTCCTCATACAAGGCAAGCAGGTTTCCAAGGGAAGATTTTACTGCATTTCTTTCGCATTTGCAAGCCAACTCTTCATTAAAAAATGAATAAAAAGAAAAGGAAGAGGGAGGAAGGGAGAGAAATGATTAGTGTTGTTGAGTCTTCCAGAAGAGTTCACTGCAGGAAGGAGACGGGATGCACCAAACTGCACAAGCTCACTATGAGTTTAAGGCAGAAAATAAAGTTAAGAAAAACTGGAGATAGGGTCACTTAATGTCTACTATGCTGAATAAAGGTCTCGATAGGCATAAGGAAAACACTGTCCTAAAGAGCACTCAATTCCCTTACACTTTGCAGATCCTTGAGAAGTGGTTCAGGAAGGAAGCAAATAAAGATCATCGTGGCAGACCAACATGGCAGTGCAATGATGTGGTAGTTTATAAAGGAAAGAGGGGAGACAGCATAGAGAGGACAACCTGCTCAAGTTAACATAGTTCTGAGGAAAAACAGTAAAAACTGGCTCCACTGTATCTCTAAGGGTCCCCAGGAGCAGCCTGGGGAAGGTTAGCTCCCCAACGTGCTCTCACAGAGATGCCCCTTCCTGGCTTTGCTGCCGAGCAAGCGCCACTGGCAGCACGAAGACCTTGCTGTGCGCGGCCCGGAGAGCCAGACCTCCTCCACGACCCCGAGCTGCAGCTCGGGCCTTCCTTTGGCGAGCGGGAACACAGCACACAGGAGCTGCTCATAGGCAGCAACCTGCAGTGAGCGCACCAGAGCTTGCTCCGTTGAAGTTGAATCTAAGAATAAACCATAACAGATGTGCTGCTATATATTGAACTAACTGCAGGGAAAGAAAGCTTAACCAGATAACTCAAGGACATCCATTTAGAAATGGCTTGACATTTAGATCAAAGAAACCTTCCAGCGAGTTGAGGGAAAGAGACGACAACTCGTAGAGAAATGCTCCAGATCTAAGCGGATGAATAATCGCTTCAAAATGGCTATTACTCATACAGGAGATCAGATGTTCCGGGTTGCCAGAGCAGCCCCAAAATACTGAGATTGTCCTACATGTATTTATATCTCCTGGCAAAAGTCTCCTCCTTTCCCTGAAGGGCTTTGTGCTGCTGGACCCCATGTCCCTTCCAAAGCCAAGTAATCAGGTGCTTGCAATGCGTGGAAAGAGGCAGATCAGCTACGAGAACTGACTGGGAGCTGAAGAAGCATAGAAATACAGCGAGAGCTGTGCAAAGTGAAGCATTGCAAAAGAATTTAAAATAATAAATATAAAGGAAATAAACTAATATTTATATAGCTGTCCAGCTATATAAATAAAAGGGGAACAAGTCGGGAAAAGCTCGGTCTTAAGCAGGGATGATGTGAAGATCAAAGATAATTCAAGTACAGCCCCTACTCTAAATGAGTACTTTACTTTGGTTTTCTCTAATGATTGTGATATTGACTTCAGTAGGGGAGGACAAGATGGATAACAGGAATGGAGGTAAGAAAGTGGCAGGGGAATTTGGTGCATCAGGCTAGGATGGAGCGAACAACAGAACAGTTGCCATCCATGATATTGGAAAAAAAAAAAAAAAAAAAACAGGAAAACCAATAAATCTATCCAAAAAGGTGGCACCTACATGAAGAAAGGGGTAAGTAATTTGGGCATAGGTCCTTTTCCCTGACTCAATTCTGTGTAATTGATCAGGACAAATGAATAATATAATTTTGAATGAAATAAGCTTAAGACAGCAAAGTAAACAGAGGTAAAAAAAAAAAAAAGAATCTGAAACTTAACCTGAGGTTTAGCACTAGCCGAATCTCATGTTTGTCTAAGAGATGACAACATACTTTGAAAGAAGAGACAAAATTGTAACAGGCCTTTGCAAAGTACCCGCAGCAGCAGCATCACACGGGAGAACAGCATTTAAAGGAGTGCGGGCATTTTGGACACAAACGTGGAGCAACACGCTCCAGGGAGTGCGGGGCTGTGCCGGGCACGCGTCCTGCACGGGAAGGGCCCAGACCGTGGCTGCTGCCTTGCACGAGTACCTCCAAAAGTCGCACAAACCCCAGTGTGTGCTCGCGGCAAACATTTGGTGTCATGGGATCAGCAGGCATTGCTGGCCCAGCAAAGGATGGGAATATCACACAGATGGAGACAAGCTCAGTGTGTTTTTCATTCCTGGTAATTATCTGTAAAAACAAGGGCCGGGGCAAGACAGCTGCTGTGCGGTAGTGGTGTCTGTGTCCCTGCAGCCAGGCCTGGGCTCATCACAGGGCGACCTGCCCTTGCTGGGGTGCTCGGGGCGGCTGCTACATCTGCAGGAGAAACCGTCCTGGCTCTGCAGGACCTGCAGCACAGCAAGTCTCCAAACCCAGCAGCACACACGTACACACGCGTTCATTTCACTTCACAGTGATGAGTAGCTATATGGAAACCCAAAAAATAATTTGCCAGGCTGCTACCCCTTCTTTCTCTGGGTTATAACAGCTGGTATATGGATTTAGATTTTGGACCTAATACTGTAACTGAACTTTAAGTTAATTATCCTTCTCTCTCCAATAGGACCTGGCTAAGGATGTCATCTCAAAAATTAACTCTGTGGATTTAAGGTAATGGATCTTGATCTAACAGGTCCATTATTTCTGATCTTTAAGTTCAACCTAGGATGGCTAGTCTGGCCCTAATAGGGGATAATAAAATGTCTGCTTTTTTTCCTGTCCAAGGGATACTGTGGTAAATAAACCTTTATAAATTTTATCTTTCACATAAGCAAGGACTTGTGGAAGAAATGCACACAGTAGCATACAGGTATCTCTTACCTGTATAGAATAAGAATACACCTTTCTTTTCTGCTAGCATCTGGTCACAACAGGCTACTTCCAAGCACCTCCATGCTAGGATGTTTGTCAAAGCACCATGAGCAATAATGGCGCAAGGATTAAAACAACACCCCATACTGATAGTGATAATCCAGGCTGTGTGACAGCCATCAAGCCTTGGACACTGAGAAGGGTGCCCACATGTAGACCTACCTGCCTGTCTACTCTCCAATCCATGTGGATTAGCTATAAAAACAAAGGCCAAGGGCAAAGACATTGCTGTGCAACCGCAGCGTACCCACGATTCACCAGCCCCATCACAGTGATTCACCAGCAGGTCCTTCACTTGGATAACGGACAGGGGGGAACCAGGGTGCCTCACATCACTCATGCTCGGGCACTCATGTTCGTCCTGCTCTGGTCCCAAACAGAGGAAGTTGAGTGGGTAAACAAGCCATAGGAGAGCAGCCTTGCTTCACCTCTTCAGAGGATGGAGTGAGCAAGACCTGAGACCAGAGGATGTGAAGAAGTTACTACAGTGTGAAGGATCTAGCACCTCTGAAAAGCCATTTGCCACTAGCAGTGTAGAGGAGCTGCAGAGATGTAGCAAGGACTCAGCATCCAGCACCCTTGTGCCTGCACTCCCAAGCACGGGCACCGGCTGCACATGGTGTGAACGTACGCAATACACACATGGGCACATGGACACCAAAACAGAGCATGGAGGACTGCCCATGGCTTCTGTTTAAAGTTACCCTTCCCTTCCATAAGGTCTCATGCTGGATTGTGGCATGTGTTTCCTACAACACATAGCAACAAACTAGGGGAAAAAAGTACTTGTCAGAGCTGCATCAGCACACACGAAGGAAGCAGAAGTACCCAAAACTCAGAGATCACTACCCTCTCATCCACATCTCCTTTACTTTCTCCCCTTTATGTCTTTGTTTCAATTTGTCTACAACTTTGATTCTCAGAGACTTCTGGTCACTAGCCAACATTTTACTTCTGATTAAACAGCATGCCTTGTCTCTTTCAGTGATGCTTATTTTCCCCTTTTCAGACTTCTCTTGTCAAAATGCCTTTGCTTTCACTTAGAAGTTAAAATTGTTTGATCAAATTTGCAGCTATTCAGCAGTGTAACACAGCTTGGCTATGTTCAGGGTATTGGTAATAAATGACGTACTTCTACATACTTGTGTCTCATTCCATGTTTTTTTTTTGTCTTTCTGCATATGAATACTTACTTGTATTGCACTTCCAGTTAGAATTACAAAAATTACTTCCTGAAAGGAGCAAAATTTAAAATGTTGTAACATAACTTACCCCATACTGACTTGTATACATACCTGGTCCTTTTGCTAAATATCCTGAACTCCTTTTTCTACAGATTATCATGATTCATCCATTAAAATAAGCATGCTTCACTTGGTGGACCCTTGAGTATATTAATTTTTCAATGAATTTTCTAGCACAGCTGTGATATCATCACTAGAGTTGCTGCATTTTATCATCGCTAAATTAGGAAGACACAGCAGAAGAGATTTCTTAGCAGAAGAAAGTTTGCTTTGGTTTACTACACTTGCCATAAAGCCAAAGAGAAGCACTGAAAGCACAAGGGCACTCCATAGAAACATGTGCAGTCCTCAGCACACGGGTCCATGCCCATCCCGGGCCTCCGCTCACATTGACAGTCCCAAAATGCTGAGTCTGTTCTTGGGCAGCCTTAAAAGCACACGACTACTGCTGCGTGTTGCCTCAGCGCTGGTGAGGTCACATCTGCAGCACGTCCAGGGGGACACGGATGCTGGGTGGGAGGAACGGGAGAGGTCAGCGCCCCAGGGACCACAAGCTCCGGGACAGGCTGAATGAAAACATGCTCAAAGCAAAGGAGAGGCTGAGCTGGGGGTGCAGCACCCCCAGAGGACAACCAGGCTGCTGCAGAGAAAGGAAAAAACTAAGCCCCAGGTCCAGGAGGGACTGGGCAAGAAGGAATTGCAGAGAAGTAACAGATGAGGCTAATTCTCACAAACTGCCACTGCTGCTAGATATTAGGAAAACCACAATCAGGATAGAGGTGAGCTACAGTCATGGTGGTTCCTCCATTCTCTCAGAATTTAAAGGAGGACTTTAAGAACATCCTTAACATACGGTCTGGCTTCCAGTGGAGGTGACTCACCGGAGCCACACCTAGCTGTTTCATAAACAACGTGCATCACAAACCACACGGACCGCAGAGCTCGGCCACTTCCACCCAGACCCGTGTTCCCAATGCCCTCAAATCCGGCAGCACATTCATGAAGTGCCCATGCGCTAACTGATTCATTTCCCAAAGCAGGAACAGCTCTCCCTACCTGGTACCCACCTTTACAGAGTGAATTATGAGTTTTATTGTCTGGAGGATGTACCAGCTTGCACATCAGATGACTGGCTACACTGTGCTAAGATCCGTAACACACAGGAGTCAAGGGGCGCATGCAAGCCTGGATTATTGTGTGCTGCTACACGTGGCTTTCCCCAGCTGTATTATTTACATGAACCTTTGCATCCTGCTTCATTTTGCCCAACTGAGCTGAACTACTAACCGCAGAGAGCTCGAAGGGAGGTTCACGTGAGCTCCAGGAGCACCCTGTGCCAAAGGAAGAGCAGCCTCTGGCAGCTAGGGAGGATCCCAAACGCTCAGTTCAGCCTCCTACTCGTGGTACTAATCTCTGCCAAGGAGGAGCTCCTGCTCCTATCACAAGGGCAAGATGTGCCAGGGCTGCTGCCCCACCACAGGCAGGACAGTTCTGGAAGGAGCACCAGGAGCAGCAGCACAAGGTTATGGTTCCCCAGCAGTACTGGCACTCTGGTCAGTCGCTCCGTGCTACTCCGTGCTGTCACCTCCTCCTGTGCCCCTGGGTCGCACAGGGGAAGCGTCGAGTTCCTGCCTGGATCCAGCAGGTCAGCAGTCAGCACTGCCTGGCCGGAGTTTAACCATGCAGCGCCCTGGATGCTCTACCCTGGTCGCACAGCACTGCGCTGGCCACAGGTACAGCCTAGCTCTCTTCCGAATCCTGTCCTGCACCACCGCAGAGCTGCACAGAGTGCTTGAGTCACATCACAGCCTCTGCCCTAGCTGGGGCCAGCGGCAGCCCCAGCATGAGGCTCAGCAGCAGCTTTGGTGGCCCACAGCATATAACAATACACAGGTAACTCGCACTGGGTTTGAGGATTAACTAATTGGTGTCTGGGAAACTTTGACAATAAAAAACATCCTGTAAGTGTTAAGGATTGCTATCGAGGAGTTACTTCTTGCTCTGCAAAGGGCAGTTTCTTCAGGTGGTTCTACATAGCAATCTATTTTTAAACTCATTATACTTAAAATTTGATTGTAAAATTGTCTCTGGGAACACAGCAAGAACCTTCTTTATGCTAGCTTCCATCACCAACTCCCCTCGGTTCTGTGGGCACTGCCCTGCACCATATTGCAGAAAGGTTAGTTCAGATTTTCCAATGCCCGTCCCTGTTGCCAGAAGAACAGGTGCAGCCCGCCCAGCCCCACCGTCCCCTTCCGCAGCCACCGCAGGACGCGCTGCTCCTAACACACCTACACGGAGCGGCACCCGCAGAGCCATGTCATGATTGGAGCAGCTTTGACACTCACGTTATCACTGACCACTCAGCTCCTGCCACATGCAGTACATCCATAAGCAGCTTTCTGTTGTCTCTGGTATCTGTTCTCCAGCGGAGACTGAAAACAAGAGCCCGACAGGTCTGGGAATCAGCTGACCTACAAGGACACTTGCAAATTTTGGAGGATAATGGTCCCTATCTGTAGTACTTCTTTCTAGGTCTGCATAATCAAAGTGTTTTCCACATACGCTGCAGCATGAGTGCCAGCCGCCTGTCACGTCAGGACAGGACATGATTAACCACCTCCTGGAGCCTCACCTGGCTCCCCTCTCAAAGCCCAAACCCCTTCTCTCAAAAAGAGAATTAATCCTCGATCTGCCTTCAGTGTTTACTGGGATGCTGGTTGTAACTCCAGAGCAACTGGCAGCTCTTGAGCACTTTAGGAACTGAAACTGAAAACATTTGATGAAAGCAAACAACAACAACAACAACAACCACCAACAACAAAAAGACAAACAAAAAACTTTCCAAGGTTTTCCCTTCCCTAGGGTCTGAAGGAATTACCATTTTTTCCTCTCCTGAGTGTGCAATGTAGGGCTTCATTCAGGTTTAGCATTTAGGGCGCCACATTTTCAAATCAAAGCAGAATCTGAAAGCAGGTACCAGGTGGGTTTTTTAATAGAATCCGGACACTATGGAGCTTCTAAAGTCATCATAAATCAGAAGGGTCCAATCCTGACAAACACTTAAATTTCTTTGTTTTTTCCTTGCTTACTCTGAAGCAAGTTGATTATGAGACCTAGAGACGGCAGAAAAAAAGTGAAACATTGCTCTTTTTTCTTCAAAAAAAATACCACATGCTAAATGAATGAGCCTGTATTTTCAAGATTTGCAATATTCTCATTTTCCAGGTGGACACAGTTGGAAAACCTTACAAGAGCACTACCCTTCTCATCCTCTCAAAAAAAAGAGGAGGCTCTGCAAAGTTTTAGGGAATTAAGTCTCTCTCTGCCTCCTTGGGTATGAGATTTAATAGGTTATATAGACAAGCGTGCCCCATCCTTCAAATAGGAGTCCAGAAACACTTAGGTGAAGGGATGATGTTTCACAGAAATACTGTATTTAAAGTTACAAAGCATCTTGTAAATAAAGCCTGAAGTTCTGGAAGTCTCCTGGTTCACATCTTTGTCACCCAAAACCTGCTGTCTCACAGAAGGCCAGAGGTGCTGGTCTGAACATGCTGTGTGTTGGAAGCAGAGGTTACAGGTTGCCTCAGTTGGCTACTGGAAAGAGTGTTTTCTCCATTGCACACATACACTAATCCTGGAGGAGCTCTAAAGCTTATGAAGCACATCTTTTTGAATATAAGAGGCAATTTACTGATTTTAAGATTATTTTGTTGCTTGGCCTAGGGAGATCTCTCCAGTTTAAGGGATCTCTTCAGAGATGACACTGAATTACAGCTTCAGGCAAAAAAAAAAATAAATAAAAAAGATCTCCAAACTTCTTTGGACAGAAGGGAACTGTGGCAACACAACGTTTCCTACTTTTGTGCCTGCAGGTGAGAGTCTCTGGACTTTCTTGTTACGGACACAGTCCTGAGCCCAGCCCTGCAGCAGGGCAGGGCCCCGGGCAGCGCAGCCGCCACTGTGCACAGCCCTGTGAGGTTGAAGTGATTCTGTTACTCTACAGCAATCACAAAACTCCCATTATTTTTAATTTACAACATCGGTATTTTTATATCATTAATTTTAAGTCAATGTTTTATTTTTAATGCAGCCCTGTCAAGTTTGATTTGGCCCAGAATCTAGGTTACAAAAATGAGCTTTCACACAGCCCACAGTCACAAGAAATGTTGCCATGAAAATCAATGTTAACAGACTCCACTTAAAGCAATTTATAGACAGCACACACATTCTGGCACTACACAAACATGCCCACGTGGTGGTCTACCTGCATCTGCTAGTGCATGGGAAACCCAAAGCTGGGTTTGGGTAGCAGGCTGGTGCACTCCTGCTGCTCACGGAGAAGCACGAGTCAGAAGAACCAACAGGGTGACCACCCAGGTGTCCCGCCAGCCAAAGTGGCCCAAATAAGGCAAATCTGCATCTTGCAGCCATAACTCACTATAGATGCAAAACTAGAAATCCCAGCAGAGCTGCTTCAGCTACAGTGGCATTTCTCATGCAGTTGGTGTTTTTCTTCCCTCATGCCACTCACTTCTCTTCAGCTCCAAAGTGTTCCCTATTTTTAGTACATAATTCGAATTTAATTAAACAAAATGGGAAATAGCAGACTGGTAGTCACTGTCTCAAAGCACTGTATGCTAATTGCAGACACGCTACATGCCGCAGCCTGATTCTCTTTCCACCAAATTGAACGTGCATTTAACGAATTTTCCCTCTCTGCTCCTGTGATAGCCTATTGTCCTTGTTTTGCTCAGGATATATTTGGTTCCTTCCCCCTGCTCTGTCTTCTGAAAGAAAACAGAGACAATAAAAACTATTATTATAATCTATTATTTCCTTTCTCACAGCACACTTGCTCTCAGGCTAGCTCCCAAAGTGCTTACACCAGAGCAGCTCCCTTTGGCTAAAATGCTGAGGAGAAGCAGGGGTGACTGTGAAAGACTAGAGGAGAGACACAGAGTTCATACAGACTGAAAATTTAAGTGGAATAAAGAAAAAGGTATATCTGCAAGCATAAAACCTTTACCTACCCAGAACTACTTAGAGCTTAATGGAAAATAAGCAAAGGCCTTGTGGGAGGGCATCAGCATGAAATCACTTTCTGTTACTTGCTCTGATATATAAAGCACAGTAGGTCTGCCCGCAGATACACAGGCGAATAGAAAAGGAAGAGTTTGAATGATGGAAATGCAAAGCAACTTCCTCAAGCAAGCAGTTATTCCATCAGCTTAAGTGTCTTCTGGATTGGTTCCCTTTTCTGAGAGATTTACACGAGTCTGCAGCAGAGACCTCTGAAATCAGGGAAGATCTTTCAATCTACTTCACTTGGCTTTTGATTAGCCTCTTAGCATAGACTGAAAACATGACAAGGTACAACAGAGCTGAGAAATAGGGAACAGGCAAAGGCAGCTTTCCCAGAATATTACAGGCAGCCCAAGTTAATTCAGGAGAATTATAATGTCAAGTCCCAAATAGCTACAAAATGTTTGAATTAATATGTTCTTTCTAAGCCATACTTTATTTTTAATATGAAATTATGCAAGTGTCACCTTAAACATCTTCACTGCTTACATTTGCTGCATTAGCGCTAAATTTGCACTGCATTATTAGAATCCAAGATTACCTGAGTTAATCTCAGAACAGCTCTGCCCAGAAACACCACAGGTTTTATCTCTCCTCACTACAGAGGTTATCCATGCTCAGACTCAAACCTGTGGGACCAAGCAGCTCAAACCAGGCCCAGCCAAACCTTTGTGCCTGGCACGGGTGCATGCAGCATTTTGGCAGGAGTGAATCCAGGCTGACCCCCTCGTCTCGCCTGTAATTCCTGTTTCAGGACAGGACCCCCTTTTGACAGCATCCCACCCGCTGCAGCCCTGCAGGGCCAGGCAGCCCCTCCAGCTCAGGCACGGCCTGCACAGCGGGGACACCCAAGGAGCCCTGCCAGGAGCCCAGCTCAGAGCAGATCTTGATGGGACAGGGGAGGGAATCACCCCCCGGCACCAGGCCCCTGCTCTTGCCCTGGGCACTGCCCCTGTCCTCAGCTCTGGTGCTTGCCAGACCCCAGTACAGAGCAAGGAGGCCCATCGTTACGGTAAGATCTGCTTTCTAAGGCCTGGACTCACCATGCCAGTGCCAACACCTTCAGGCCTCTGTCAGGACCAGTCCCTGGGGCCAGGAAGACGAGGGGAGCACCGGCCTGCCCTGCTCCCAGGCCCCTCACCCAGGCCTGCAAGACAGCTCCAAAGCACTCAGCCAAGCAGCTAACTCCTAGGGGAAGCCCCACATTACATACTCCACCACCACCTGCAACGTGTTTTACAACTCTGTGGAAGCAGCTGGGCTCCTTCCCACCCGGCTGAGCAGAGCAGGAGCTCGGGCGGCCCTTCCTGCCGCAGTCAGCACTGCACAGCCCGGGAGGCACAGGCCGTCCACAGGGCCGCCCGGGCCTCTGGGCCTCAGGCTGCCGTGGCCCGTGAGAGCGGCCTCTCCTCCTCCCCGGCAGCGCCTTAGCAGGAGCCTTGCCATATTTCACACCTTGTAAACGGGGCAGGCGCTACCTCCGCCTCTCAAGATGCGTCTTGGGGGCTGTGCATCACAGGCTCTGCTGCTGCTTGCTCCCTGGTATGGGGACATCGCTCCCTGGCCTCCTCTGCCCAGCAGCTGCTCACGGGTCTGAGCTAAACCGTCCCGGGCTGATTTTCCTCAGGGAAACACTTGGGACTGCCATTGCACTCAGTGCAGCGGGGAGGGGGTCATGTTAAATAAAAAGAGAGCTTCTGTATTTCTGCGCTTCATAAGCTGTTACCAAACTCCTCACCTTTTGTTTTATGCTTGAGACGTCATTTGAATAATAAGAGAATATATCAGCCGCCTCCCTGTTCTTTAATGTGTTTTGAATAGCTTTCTTTCCCATTCTTCCAAAAGCAATGGTGAAGGGACAAAGCTGGCACCTAATTGCGGTAAAAGACATTTTACATAATCAGAGATCAACAGGCATCTTTTTAAGGTTTTTTATTATTATTATTCCCACTGAAATGTGTTGAAACACAAATAAATATGTCCTGACAGTATTTGCAAATTAAACACTGGGATATTGTATCGAAACTTCAAAGCCTAAAAGCAACATCAACAGGAAACAGATACAAATAAGTGTGCAACATTCCCAAATGCCAAATTGTGAAAAGGACACAAACTGAGTTAAGATACCGTCTCAGTTTTCAGTATGACAAAAAACATAGGATAGAAACCCTTAAAAATGTATTATTTGATGCAATTATTTCTCATAGCATAGAAATACAGAGAAGTGGCTTATTCTAGAATTCATGAGGCTGCAATTCAGTACTCCAGGACTCTCATGCACAGCAGCCACTCATTTTTTTGCGTTTTTAATGCATGCATCTCCTTGTATTTCAGTACCACATATTTATATTCATTGCATAAACTTTAAGGAATTGCTCTTTTTTTTTTAATGTCAAAATGTTTATTTTTCCATGCAAAACCCACCTGAAGGACACATATTTGCATGAGCAATCTTGACATGGTGGCGTGTACACTTCCATTAGCCTGCCCAGAGCTGTGCTCAGAAATCACTTGGGTGAATTTGTTGTCCATATTCAGCTTATCCACAGAAATATCATACACAGTGCTTTGGTCACCTGGTAATGGACAACTCGACACCGCCTGCAGAGGATAAATGCTGTGACTGCCGCATGCTCAGGCTGTGCTGCTGCAAGTGGCCAAAGTGCAGATCTACAAGCCACAGAGCTTGGCAAACTTTGAAGCTGAGTCTGAAAATGAGAACCATCTAGCCTCACAGACAAGATGATTATTTGTACAAAACTTGTGCATTGTTCCCAACAAGATTGCTGTAAGCACAGAGATGTGATGCACTTTGGCAGGAAGAAGCAGTAGCCAGGAGTTATTTTGGCCATTACCTGCAAGCCTGGGAAGAAGCAGTGCTTTGAAAATAGGGGTCAGATGCTGAGCTGTGGCATGGGAAAGGCTTGATCCCTCTGAGCTCAACCTTTAACAGTGCCGGCTGAGCCACCACCTCTATGCAAAGTACTCTAGTATTATTACTGTGGATCCTTCTTTCCTGACAGGGGCAGGAACATCCCAGGACTAGATATGGTGAGAAGACGAGTACCGAACAAAGCAGGGAAAAACTGTAAAGAAAGAAAGAAAGACACAGCTATGCCATGAATTTTAGAGGAGCATCCGCACACAGACTTTGTCTATGGGGAATAGGTGTGCACCTGGACAAGCTTTCTCAAGGGATCAGGACAGGGGAAGCAGCCCACCAGGAAACTCATCCCACCTGGTGCCAGGGACCATGCGATCATTCTCAATGTACCAAGGCATCCACTCTATGTGAGCATTTTTGCTCCTTCCAGGTAGTACTGTATATATGGTCAAAGCTGTGGACCATTACTTGTTTCCACCCTTATCTCAGCCTGAAGGCAGCAGGTCAGTCGTCCTCCATGGGGAAAATCTCCCACGGACCATGGCAAGAGCGTGAGGAAACACTGCGGGTGGCCGCACCAGAGCGCAGCCACATGCACTCGCTGATATGCGAGTTGCATTGATACGCCACGTTGGCGTTGGCCCAGAGGATGTAGTCACAAGATCATTTTGGATTGTTAGATTATTTTTCAAAGGAATTGTGCTGACTGAAGCGCTGTCTTTATCAAAAAGCTGCCTGCTCCCTAAGTTATCCAACGACACTCGCCTATGAACAAAGCTCTCTTCTTCCTCCCCATAGTTATTTGCTCTTTCATGTTCTCTCTGTTAATCCCTCTTGGGTTTCCAAGCTTGTAGTGCAGTGTGATGAGGGGATTCTTCCACTTGGCCTGGGTACATGGTCCTGCAGCTGCACAGTGGCAACAGAAATAATTAGCCCAAATGGGAGGGAAGAGCAAAAGATAATCCTGCTAAATGACAGCTGCAAGCATCCCGTCTGATACTCTTCAGTGAGAGTTAATGCCTGTTTTCACCATGTGCCAATAAGACACTTTGCAAACATGACAGTGGAGTGGGCAGGCTTGGAAGTGATGAAAGCAAGGCAAAATCTCTCAAATGATAAATGGGCAAAGATTATTTCAGATAATTCCTCACTGACATATATGACTAGACAGAGATCTCTGTCCACTTCTGCCCTCAATTACATGGTGCAGTGATCAGGCAATTTAGGGGGAACGGCACCTAGGTTAGTGTTGATAGCCTGGCTCCTCCGCGTGCTCTAATTGCAGGAGGCAGGGAAAGTTTTCAAAGGCACATAAGCACAGCTTCCTCCCAATTCTGCGAATCCATCATATCAAACACGTTCATTTTTCCTCATTCTTTTATTTTTATATGTAATAATTATGCCTAACAAAAAAACACTGAGTACTTTATTTACTAATTGAGCAAATGGACAGCACTTAGCATTTTTTTTTCATAGAAGCGTTCTGTTTTTTTTGGAGTTTCAGGTTCCTTAGAGCACCTGTCTTAGTCTGGTGCTGCACTAATCATGCCTTTCATCTCCTCAGCCTTTCAAGGAATGTCATATTGGAAGAAAGTGAGAGGAGCTTCCCTTCACTGCAAACCCACCAGTGTGGCTCCAGCTTCTTTGGAGATCAGCTTGTTGAGCTACTTGTACTCACCTTAAGAAAGAGAACGTACTTCTGTAGCTAAAAAAAGTCTGAAACTTTGAATGCCCTGTCTATTTAAAACTGCACATCTTTATTGTTAGGTAGGAGATATGCTCTATTAGTTTAAAGGCCGTTGATAATATTTTCTACTTCCTATCCTTATAATAATTAAATGCCAAACTATTTAATTCTAAAAGTCAAAGCAGTGTGTGGTAGATGTGCAGGATTTAACAGCTATGGCTATACATGGGACGGGAAAAAGGGATTTGTAACTTGGTGAGGCAGTGCTTTCACATTTATTATGTATATTGACCTATACAATTTACTGCACAGTCTTTAAGTATTAATATCCTTGCTTTTAAGTCTTTGTTTTATAAGTGCTGGGATAGATGATTATCTGTAGGCATTTAACAACAGTCACTCATAGCAGAGCGTAGGACTGGGGGAGACGAGACAGACACGCGGCTGTTTTGCGGTTGGGCTCTGTGCTCTCAGGCTTGGTTCCACCAGCTAATGAACAGTATTATGTTTACTACATTACTATTGCTTGGTGACAAGATCAAATAAATACCCAAATACAGTTGGGTCTCTTAATTAATAAATTAAAATTATAATAGATTAGAATACAGAGACTGTTATGCAGAAACTTTAAGCTAAAACTGGGAAAATTGTGAGGTTTCATCCTGAGAGCAGTAAGATTTCCCCTTTTGCAGTGAGGAGCTCTCACTTCAGAAAGGAAACTCGGACACAGTGAAACAACAAGTCCATATTGCTAAAACTTCAAAGAAAAGGCCTTTAAAAAGCTAAAATCTTATAGTTGATTTGAATTCTTTTTTTGTAATGAGTTCTTGTCATGCAGTTTATTTCTAAAAAACCTAAAGTGTCTTACCTTCTATTTGTATACTTTATTATAGTCCATAACTGCAACAAATTTGCCCCTTAGAATCATGTATTCATCCATTACCACATGACTTAAGAATTCCCCAAGCCCTGCTGGGGTTCTTACGGCTCCTTGTTCAGCTGCCAGGGATAAGTAAGTACCAGATGAATGCGTCTCTCTTCCCCGACGCTGCCAGCTACCTTCCTTCTTTGGAGAAAAGCACACCCCTCTGTGAGATCAACAGGCAAAGACAGGATGCTGGAACGGGTGCGTGGGGAGTGCGGGAAGCACCACAGGCTTTGGAGACCATGGAGCATCCGGCTAGGCTGCAGGGAAGGCCCTGGAGCGGCGGGGACGGGAGCCCTGCGATAGGGCCGATCCTGAGGTTTGCTGTGGAGGATGTGGCCTCCGCTGAGGGGAGCAGCAGTGCAGGGCACAGACAACAGGATGACATTTCCTCCTTTGGAATCGGCTTTGGTCTTTAGCCTTCGTCACTACATTCTTTATGCCTGCAGCTTCTGGAAACGCCAGTTTTCACAAAGAAAAAGCCCAGAATCTCATCGGCTGATGACACAGGTCTCCCTCCTTGATGGATGGGCATGCAGGCAGCACCGTGCTTTCTGTAGTCACGATAGCTGATACAGGTTTTCCAGGGATCCAGCCATCGGCTCAGCCCACCAGACGTCCTTCCCTTGCACCATGTCTTAGGAGGACATTGGAGAATAGAGTACCTGCAGCTCAAACTCCAGCTTCTGGAAGCTCGGGTATCCCCCGGCTTGGCAGGGCTGCAGGCGAGGGCAGCATCACCCCTCCGCCTGTGCCATCCCCAACACCTGCCTCCCGCACGGAGCACCTCCACGGAGCAGCTGGACTCCCAACGCCACACGGCCACCGCTGCCCCTGGGATCACCCAGAGCAGCCACAGCTTCGTGCGTGTGGACGAGTGGGGGGCTTTTTTGCATCTTCAAATACCGACTCCGCTGTCTAGCTGCAGTTTTCATTTTTCAATGAAATCGTTCCCAAATATGGACTGAAGCAATTTCTTGAAAGTATTTTTAATGTATTTACTCATACAAAATAACAATTGTTTCTAATATAGGGCTGGCAGTCCAGAACAAATAATGGAGCTGGATGGGATTTTCTCTAGCACATCTTTTCATATCCTCACTTCTGCTTCTGATTAGGCTGGAAGACAGGTGCTGGGCAGGAATAATGAACATCGAGCTGG
The DNA here is from genome assembly GCA_013389825.1 of Crypturellus undulatus. Taxonomy (NCBI): domain Eukaryota; kingdom Metazoa; phylum Chordata; class Aves; order Tinamiformes; family Tinamidae; genus Crypturellus; species Crypturellus undulatus. The sequence goes on from VWPW01017968.1 coordinate 78,889, forward strand.
TAATTTATGAGACAGGAAATTGAACCACCAGCTCCTCTGACATTATTCCCCTGAATTTCCCAGGCTGTAAATGCATCAAACAGTAAGAAATGCATAAATTCTGTTAAGCAAAAAGTCTCATTTTTTCTACGTCTGTCTACAAACTCTACGGAAAAAAAAAATGTTGTGACCTGTTGACAAGAATCCTATAAGATTAAATTTTGACTCTTTCAGTAATTACTTATCACAATGGCCTAATTTTTCTGAAAGTGATAGTGATTTTAGATGCCCTATAATTTGGAATCCTGAAATCTAAAAAGGACACCAGTTGCAGAAAAAGCAGCACAATTGCCACCCCAAACTCAAGCTTTAAAAAAGTGGTTTAAATTGGGATTCCCAGCTGATGGATGCCCAAAACAGATGATGATTTTTGCCAAACCATTAGCCTGTGGAAATGGGAAAAGAGGAGGATGGAGGTGAAGGTCCCTACTTGAAGCTGAGCACATTAAATGCTAATGTACCATCTTTCTGATGTGTTATAAATATAGGACTTGATTGTATTTATGAAAAAAATAGGATTAATGCTACTAAGAGCTTACAGAATTAGTGTTGAAAAACTGGAGGGAGAGAATGAGAAACTTTGTGATCCTGTCAGCCATAAATTTGTAATTTCATAAAATACATTTGCAGGAGGAAAATGGTGCAGATTCCTTAGCAACCAAAACTTCAGTGAAGTTTAATTCTTAAGTGTGTTTAAATTGTCTGAAATACACTAGATCAAAACGCTCAGCAGCAGCAAAGAGCAAGATGCCCGTGTCCATTGAGTAATACAAGTATAAAATTCAATTCTATTTTTTCACTTTGACTGCCAATTTTATGGCACTTAATTTAAGCCTGAATCTCTAAAGAATCAATTCAAATTAGCTTTATAATTTTCCCCAAAGAATCTGTTTTAAAATGAATTGAACTGGAACATAAGACTTTGTAAATGAGTATGAAATTCAAGAGAATTTATCTGAAGAAAACCCTCTCTTAATCAGAAGACAAATAAAGCTCAGGTGCAACAATATATGACAGCTCTAAAAATAGTTTGTCCTTGCTAGGGGTTTAACATTGGACAAACCATACTTTGTGCAGCTGCGATGTGTTTCACGTCATGTTACCAGGAATGGGACTTCTAGGATAAGGCTGTGTTTTAATGCACAACTTTTTTAAAGGTCTGTCACTCGAGCAGACCGGAGCTTTTTGACTCGTTCCTGTATCGCTGTGGTTCAGGAGATGACTACGGTTTCCCATCAGAGCTGAGCAGGAGCATGATCACTTCTGGGACAGAAATAACGGCACCACGGTAGAGCCCGGTGGCAGGGAACTTGTCCAGAAAGCTGAGGACACTCACCTAAGGTAATAATAGCAGATTACAAGCAATGACCTAATATTCTGCAAAGCACTCAGCATCAGATGTCAGACCTACCCCACCACCAGTTTTCACTATGTCTCCTTGGCCACTCACTTAGCGTCCCTTGTTTTTGAGTAGCTAAGGAAGTGCTTAGTGTAATTATTGTATCAAACATACACCAAAACACTTTGCATTCTTCTTTTATGCAGCTACTTTCAAGCTATAAAGCTGAAATTGGGATAATGTTAACCCCAGCTACAGTTTCAAGCTGCCCCTATATCAGGTTTCCCATCACAGTGAAGGGCAATGAGGAGATGGACACATTTTTCTGTGGATTCTTGGGGAATCTTGCTCTGCTTTACTCAGTTTTAAACAAGTTCACTCAAAACCCTACTGAGGGACATGATTCTTGTCATCTCGCTGCAGCCAGAGAAATCCAGGTCTGAGCTAACTTGGCTGGCACAGCTCTGACCACGAGCACGCTAATAGCATGTTCAAAGGAAAAAAAATGTGCTCACTTTGTCTAATGACACATGTTTATAGAGATGTCTTGTCCCTTGTCACTTTCCTTTTTAAGGTGAGTGAAATCAGTAAATCTCCTTGCTTTCAATTTAAAATGCAAGGGACGAGGGAATTGAGCCATTGCTCTGAGCGCGCTAGCCTGTGGCAGCCCTGGGACTGAACCCAGCATCGTGTCCTCATCCTTACACTGCCACAGGGGTTGGAAGGGGGAGTCACCTCACATGCCATCGATCCACCAGGTATCTCAGCACTTCCTACCAACACCTGTTGCAAAATCTAGGATTTGTCATAGCCTCCCAGGGGAACCAGCACATTGCAAGTAGATGTGGTCAAAGTCTTGGTATTTTGCAAGCTTTACGTGAGGAGTTCTAAAAATGTGAAAATGGGAACTTGCATTTTTCTTCCCAGAGGGAAAAATGGCATTCCATGTGAGGCAGAGGCACTGTGTTAATGATGTGCAGCTTTCACAGAGTAACCAGGGAAAGGAAACCCTCTCCAGCAACAAAAGAAACAAACCCTCAGTGCTTTCTCCGTGGCCAGAAAGCAAAAATGCTCCAGGAACTGGAGTGCTGCTCTTGGGCAGGACAGACCATGCAGAGCTTCTAGTGCGGCTTGGCCAGGGCTCTTCGAGACTTTAAACACCCCCAGATCATGAACTGACAGTAACGGCCAGTGACTGACACAAGAAAACCTCTAATATTCCTACGCTTTACTCTTTTTAACATGAGCAGAGAAAATGCCAAAAAACAAGTGTATCCTTTGTATCTGATAGCATTCATTAATAGTATTTCTGTTTTCTGTTTGAAAAAAAAAAACATATTGCTAGGATCCATATGGGCAATGGCATACTGAAGATGCCAACAAGCAACAGGGTACAGTAGTACAAAATCCACTTTTGATTTTCCACAGATATAGTTAGAAAAGTCTTCAATCACCTCATTATTCACTTAATTATTCATTTTGTTTATTTACAGTACTGATATTACACATAATATGGTGTAAATCCCCATCATCTTCAAATACCAGATGCTGGTTTCTCTCTGCAATCCGAAAAGGAAGAACCAAAGCGTCACTGTGAGAATTAACAGAAAAGCCCAATTAAATTCCTCCCCAGAATGTTAATTTCCCGAAGATAAAACCAGCAAATTAATAATAAGCTTCTAGTCACCTCCCTTATCACTTTTGCACACATTTGAAATGACAATAATCTGTATTTTAAAAAAGGACACGATCAGGTAGACAAACAAACTTTAAAAATGATTTGAAAAAATCAAATATAGTTTTCTAGAGGCACTTCACAGTTTCCTTGTCTCAAATGCAGCTCAGAGTGAGGAAGTGCTAGGGACAGAGCAAGCTGAGCGCAGAGTTAGGTGCAAGGGCAGGTGGAAAGGTGTTCGGGAGGAACACCACAGTGCACAGAGAAGGGGCTGGGAGCCTAACAGAGCGTGTTACCTCACCCTGGCGCGCTGTGGTACGATGAAGGGCACCTAGGCTTTCCTTGGCGGGTGCATGTCAAGCCTGTGCTTAGAGGCCCCAGCAGTGGGCATGTCAGAGACAGTCACTTCTTGACCATTAGAGCTTTCCTTGCTTTGAAGTAAATCTCACTAGATGCATTTAATCATTTAATCAAAACACTCCTTTGTGCATTCCAATAACGCTGCCATCCCCTTGCTCAGTTTTCACATCCTTGGAGTGAACAGCCCCAGTTCATTCAGTCCTTCCTCAAGGATCAAGGACTGCTCAGTCCTCACCATCCTTGGGGCTCTCGCTCAAGGGTCTCCATCGTCATGCGGCTGCTGAACCTGCATGTCTTGCCAAATGTCTATTTGCAGCTCTACATAGCACGTATTCATATTATTCATATATTCTGGGGAAAGGAGACAGAAAATAACATAAATCTAAAAGCCGTTGGTCTTTTGGGGAAAACTCCATTCCACTGTGGCTTGTTACTGGGACCAGGGAGTCCTGGGGGCTCTTTCCAATTGCCCTGACAGCATCTCTCTGTTTTGGGGGACGAGGTTGATGCCACATGCGCTTGGGTCCGATCAGAGGGAGCTGTGCCATTTACTGCAGCAGAAGCTGGGCTGAGCCACACGGTCTTGCTGCTGCCTCTGCATTCCGCACATCGCTGATGTGTCCTCCCCACGTCAGGAAGCCCTAGAAGTAAGTGACAAAACTGGGTAGAGGCTTTCTACTCATACTCCATGTTCATGGGTAGATTAACTTTTTCTCAAGTCCAAAACCATTAAATATCTTCCATTCCATTTGGAAAAATTATTATTAAATGTATATTTCTAGAAAGATTTTGACAACACATTGCTCTTTTCTTATATGAGGGATCTACAAAATCAAACAGACACATTAATCACACTTCTATTTCATGTGTGGGATCAAATCAGCGCTTTCGTTATCACAGCAACACATCTGAAGTTTCAACCAGACAACACTTGAGCAATTATGCACATATATTAGTCGGCACAGGAAGGAGAAACATCAAATATAGCTTACCAACATACTGTTGCCCATGTAGTGTTTATGATAATATCAGAGACTATTTCACAGAGGTTAAATATTTAGGTTTTCTGCTGATTGATGCAGGAAGGGGCACTAGTGGGTTCTGTAAAACATGCAAAAAATGCTTTATTTGTGTAGCTGGAGATAAGTAAATTGCTCACAGAATAGAGGAGTAGGAGGGTTATCTCAGCAGGACGAAAAAGCAGTGGAATATTTCTAGGTCTCAGAGGCAGAGACTCATTTCTAGACATGTTTGTGGAGTGCTTAGACTAATGTGATGTTGTACGGGGATAGATGCTCCTTCAGTAAATATACCCCAAATTGTGATCATGAGTATTTAAAGGAAGGAAAAGATTTTATACTGGATTAGATGCAGTTTCCAGCATGGAATCACCCGGGAGCTGTACAAATAAACACAGGCAATGATGAACCACAAGGCCCATCAGAACACAAGACTTTAAAAGTCATAAAAATGCAAAGTTTCAGATAACCCTAACTCTATACTGCACATACATGAACATCATATTTTATTATATCTAGTAATGGTGGAACCATATAGTTAAATTAACTGTTATGTGCTGAAAAGTGACAATAAAATTATATTGTAGTGTTTGTTTATTGGAAACCAAAGATCTTTGAAGTAATTATCTAAATATCTGATTTCTGAAGTAAAAAGACACTTTGTGTAGTTGCAAATCTCCTGTCAAAACTTCCAGCAGAGCTGACAAATAACTAGATTACTGTTTTCATGCACCATGATCAGAATCCACTAAATAAAATTCTCACCGGCATTGCTGTGATTCCACTGATTATGGGTGGGATGTATTAAAAATGTCCATGGGGACTTCTCTGCTGTGGAGCATGGTGCAGAGACCCTCCCAGTAGCATCAGACAAGCTTTTCGAACCACGTCAAACCCTAAGGTGTCGGGTAACATGTAGTATCTAACTTCAGTGAGGCGCATCAGTAACCTACGTAGATGTCTTCACGGCTGTGAGGCTTGTGACCCAAGCGGTTTTGCTGGCACAATTCAATGGGTCACACTGAGGGAGGGTGGATGGCTGGTACTTCTGCTGAAATGTTGTGTCATGGAGCCATGTGCTAAGAAATGCAGAGATCCTGACTCTTCAGGCTGGGGCGAAGATGCCTGAGTGAAGATATGTTCAAGGTTTGCAGCATCATGAAAGAAGCGATTAAGGTAAATGGAGACTGTTATTCAAATAACTCCTAATGCCAGGAACACTCATTGAAACTAGTAGGAGACTGATTTATGGAAGTTTTTTTATTATTATTTATTATTGTGGGGAATAGCTTTCTGAAATTTGTTGCCACAAGAGGTTCTTAGAGGCAGACAGTATCAGCAGGTTCCAAAGAGGATTAGACAAATTCATGGGCAAGGTCCAAAACAGGAAATAAAGCCCCAGGCAAAGCTGTGCTCTCCAACTTTCTTAATCCAATGACTGTGGATGCTGGGGCAGGATGAAGGGAATGAACCACAGGTAGCGGCCAGGCTTGTGCACTTTTCTTAATAGCTTTTCCCAGGGACAGAGCTGGACACAGGCTACGGAGCTAGACGGACCAGTGAAATGACCCTATAAGGCATTTAAGTTCTCGGGACTTCAGCAAGACCAAGGCTCCTATGTTTGTGTCCCTAGGCCTACGCTATCTCTTCATTTTTAGATACAAACTGTAATTAAAGAACTGCTATGCAGAAAAAAACCTGCAATAATGAATTACTGCAACAGAGAAACAGAGAACTATTACAAACCAGAGTGCCACAAATCTTTTTATTTATGATCCTAATGTTGTTTTTGCCACAAGCAGCTCCCAACTACAGATCTAGCAAGTTTTCTCATGCTGGGCTTAAGAGTCCTCAGTACTACAAACCTGAGAATTAGTCTTTGCTGATCTGAGTTTTAATACATTGTACGAACTTGTAGTTTTTGCCATTTTCATCATTATGAAAAAAATAATGCAATTGTGGCAACAATGTAAGCATAGTTTACACTATGCTTATACTGACTAGCCAGTGTTAAAAGCACCTTATAAGTTTCAGTATTAAATTATTTTATTTTAATAAGCCAGATGACTCACTTTTCTTAAGATGCATTTGTCTCCAGAAAATTTAGGTGTTTTGCTGAGTTTAGAAAGCTGCAGCTGTCCTCCAGAATTTCTGTGAATACAGAAAATATCTCTATGAAGTAGCAGCTCCAAAATTTGGAGCACTACGACTTTGGCAGCACAAAGTAAGTAGAGCTTAACACCCAAACCTTAGGCAATAGGCAATATTTTCCACGATATTGCCCTGCAGTGTATAAATACGCTGTAGTCAAGTGACAGTCTGAGGATCCTGTGCTGCACCTCATGCTGCAGTTCATGCTGTGAACTGCAAGAGTGAGGATGTCTTTGAAATGTTTCTGATTTATAAAATTCTTCTTTTTTTGTGTGCTCATTCAAGTAATGTGCTCAGACTTAAAAATCTAAAACAGCAGGTTGATTCCTACAGGATTTTCAAAGGTACGTAAGTAGTTAGCTTAAGGAAGCCACATTCCAGTGGGAGGTGCCTAAAAGGTTGTGCAAACTGCAAGAAGAATCTTCACATTTATATAGGTGCTTAAATACTGCAGAAATATGATTTCTGAATTTTTATGATATATAGTATACTTTTTTATTATTTATTTTATATTTCTAACAGTAAAGTTTTATAATGCATGAATAAAAATTATGGAAAAAATAGAGAGCAATGTAGTTTCTAACACTGTTTCTGAATCAACTGTACTTCAATCTTACTATCAAATTCTCAGATAATTATTATGAAAGCTACAGAATATACAACGAGAAACAACATTATGCTGCTACGTAATGCAGAGGCCCAAGATGGAATCACTTCTGAAATATGAGACTTAACAGAAAAGAATTTTAAACCTCTGATTGCTGAACACACAGAGTGTGGTAGGTAGAAAAACACCACTCTCTGTACAGCTAACATGATTGGACTAGGAGGATCTGTCCTGTGCAACGGTTCTTACAATTTTGTGGCACTCAGATTACTTTGGTCTCCAGTTTTCATTCCTTTTCTGGTTAGAAGCCTATGAGTCCCTGTCCTGATGGGACTTTTAGACTCCAAAATCCGCCTGACTTTACAATTGTTCCTGTTGGTGTTCCTGTTCCTGCTCAGTTGGTGACTTCAGGTCAGTGTTAAAAGTTGTAAAATCAATAGAACAATAAAATCTGCTCATTTTCACAAAGCTAACTGTGAAAAAAACATATATAGTTGCAGTTATTAATTCATATCAAGAATCTCTCAGAGAAAAGAAAGCTTAAAAGCGAGATGCTCTTACATGTTCTGACTCATCAGGCAGTGACCTATCTTCCAAATAAAGATTTGGAAAATCTAAGATACTTCTGTCCTTCTTCAGGGATGCTCTCTTTAGAGACAGCCTTTCAATTTTGGAATATTGCTTTCCTCTTTCAAAACAAGCTGTCAAAAATGAAAATTTCAAGCTCTTTATCTTCTAAGGCCTTTTGAGCCAGGTAAATATGTTTGCTGCTTCCTCAACAGAGCAGGAAAGTAGAATTTCAATGACTTGTTATTTATACTTTTTTATTAGTAGAATTACTAACTCCCCCGATTGTCCTTTGCCTGAAATAGAAATGCTAACAAATATATGATACTTATAAAATTAGTACAATGTTTGAATATGACATGATTCCATAGCATGTTATCTCTGAATATGTCACTGAATATTTTATAATTATTTAACATCTATCACAGCTTTCTTCTCCAAGAAGGATTAAGTATTTCAAAGATCTTTCCTTCTAGCATAACTGCTCTGCAGTTACTAGGTTTTTGCAGTGGGACTAACTCAGGCCGTTTAATGAAGCAACTCAGCCTAAGAGTCACTGTGGTGGGCATCCTATTTCCGACAACTAGTTTGTAAGCCATCTGTATTTACATTCTACAGTGTTTTCTTGTTTTCAGTAAGGTAAATGGTCACACAAAGAAAATTCTCAACTTACATATCAAAGCTAAATGCATCTAAATGCGAACTTGACAAAACATCTTGCACTGCACACAGAGCAATTCCTCCTTGGTGTTAGTGAGAGACTTCATTTGACTGTGGCTGAGTTTTTCACAGAAGCATGGATATGAAAGCTAGCACAAGCACCAGGCTTTCTCTGGTTACCTCAATATGAGCAGTTAGCAATTCAGTGAAAAAGCAGGAGATTAGTATATTGTTGCCATTGGTGCTGAGGCTGTTACCATATGGAATTTGGGAAATTTGCTATAGACTAGGCTCAATCTGATCCACTAGGTGAAATGTTCTCACCATGTATTTTGTTCAAAATTTTCTGAATATGGTGGTTGGTGCAAAACTTCAAAACAGTGGAAGCCCTTCAACTAGCTCATTACTCCATCATAATTACATGATCATTTAGCACCCCATTCCTGTGCTCAAAAGAGACTATCACCCTTGCAGAGTCTCATGATCCCTGACTTCTAGCCCTTCTTTCCTAGTGATTAGTGGCGCAAGTTTGGAATGGGCAACTCGTCTATTGGCCAAGCGGCAATGAAGGGCTCTAACACTGACCTTCTAATACCAATTAATAGTCAACTGCAAATTTGAAGGTGCACAGACCATTTAATCATTCCTGCAGCATGAGAAGCACTTCAAGTTAGGCTGAAGGTTTCCTTTATAGGAGACCCTAGACCATTCTAGAGTCTCCTAATGGTGCCTGACTGCTTGATGTGAGCTGGAGGACTTTATGGTGGTGCAGGACAGTCACTGAGATCAATTTATCTCCATGAAACACTGAAACATATTTTGTGGGCACCTCGAGTGGACTTCTTATTTACTTTGCTTAAAAATGAATCTAATTTGTATGCCTCACTGAACCAGTGGGGAAATGTGGGAAAGATTGGGGGATTCGCTTCAGACCACATTATACTTTGAGCCAGAGTGTTAGCTCATATTCAGCCTATGGGTTCTTTCAAAATTCATTACTAATATTCTACTTCTTATAAATAAGAGTCAGAAATGGATTCTTAAAGAACTGCCATTTTAAAACCCTCCTCTTCATTTTCATATGGAAAAAATGATGTTATATACTTTTCAAATTGTTATTGGCAGTCCGTACACAGAGTTCCTGACTCTTTTCTACATTCAAGTACCTTTCCACTAAAATAACAGTATTAATGCATCAAAGGAATGCAGCTGTAATTCATACTAATTTTATGACCACATTTCATTGCCAGAGAAGTGTAAAGTCGGTACGTTGTAGTAAATGAGAATCATGCCACAGCTTTTCCTCGAACTGTGATATTTCTTGTGCCAGCTAGTTACTGTTTTTGACTTGTCAGTCACCACCCACCTAATTGATTAAAGATAGAAGACACAGTAACACTCCTGCAACCCTAGTGTACTATCTTTACATGAAGTTTTGTTTGGAGACCTTACAGGGAAACATTACATATTCTATTACGTACACACAAATTTACTTCTGTATCCTTCTGATTACTGAATATGCAGATAAAATAATGATTATCTGATCAAGTAGGGAAAAAAAGAAAAACTATTTCAGTGAGCAAAATCTTGGTATGGACTCAATCCTCTGAATTTTACTTGAATCAAAGCACTCTCTGATTCCAATATATTACGCTCAGCAAGCTACCAGTAATATTTGCTTGCCCAAATACCATAATTTAACAACCACTCATTCCATCTATGCAATCATCCAAATCCTTTAAAAAGAAAATTACTAGATTTCAACAGCTATAGTGAATCACAGAAGCCCAGGAGAACAAAACAAATATATTTTGATAGTATTTATGGTTATGTCATCTATCTACCGAAAATGGTAGCAACAAGCTCAGTACATAAGGATCTATCTGCAATAATTTAAATAAATTGATCCCTCATCTGAAAACTTGAGAAAAGTAAATATATTTTTCACAGGTATTCTTACAAGCAAATCCTGCTTGCAAATTCACTGAGAAAACAAGAAAGTCTGCATAGTAAGAAAGTAAGATGTGCTCATAAACTTGGAAAACACAGCACAACATCCTGGTAAGTAAATCCCAAAGATCCATCTCTGTGTTGAGCCACAGGATATACAAATAATTATTTGTTCCTGACAAAGGCGTGGCTCTTTCTCTGTATTTACCACAGCTCAACTTTTCCCTGCTGGAGGTTGAGCCACGATTCATTTCCTAAGGATGTGGCAGAGATGGTAGCCATCCAACTTTTTTTCTGTGCACAAACCATTGATAGCCTTGCATGCTTGGTCTGAGCTTGTTTTGAACCTCATAAGAATGCGACTTATTAATGAGCATACAGTCCCATTTTGTAGCAGTATACAGCAACATGAATCATCAGAATCGTAACTTGCAAGCTAATGCTGCAGCTGCTCATAGCTTTTGGCTCTGCAGATCCCTTCCTGATGACTAAAAGGAGAGTCATTACATCAGCAATAGAAAACACACAAAAACAAGCGAGTATATGATCTCCTTCTTCCAATAATTGTGTAGCTATTGCTGTTATTGTTTGCCAAACAATCACAGAGACTACCTCACCACTTCAGCCATCTACTAAATGTCAATTTATCGATCTGTAGTGATAACCTAAGTGCTTCTGTACTCTGACAGCCAAAACCCTGAGAAACACAAACGAGTAGTTACTTCAAGTATTCAGCAGGGAGAGTATCACCAGAACTTACTCAGTTCCTTTCAGTTGTGGTCATATGCACAGTTAATTTCAATAAGTTCTCATGGGAGGAGAAACAAGAACACTTATGATCATTTATTAAATTCTGTTTTGGTTTTGTTTTGTTTTTTTTCCCTAAAAAATTTCTAGAACATGGTAAAATGATTTCACTGGCCTCTCCCGGAGTTTCCATTCTCAGTAATTCAAGTTTATAGCGGTTTTTCAAGTACCTGGGAAAATGAGGATTGAGAGTACATGAAACTAAAGGAAACAGAGAGCTCTCTCCTCTCTAAAGCATCTTTCCATTTTTTTTTCTTAAAGAGAAAAGCATACAAAGACATTTTGTCTGTTATAATCTTTAAGAGAATATTATGCTTCTATAGCATAATATCTATGAACTGCAAATACTGTCAGATTATTTAAATAACAAACCACAGTCAGGTCAGAAAGTTAAACAAAAGAGGCCATAGACTTTTTAATGGCTGCATAAAAGTTATTACGAGACATTAGAGTTCCAGAACTTGAAAACTGACAGATTGGCTGCCCTTATGAACTAGAAAATTATTTTTAAAATAAATATTACAAAAATAACACAGGAAAAATAAAATACTACTGCATGGATTTAGTGTTCAGGAAACGTACAGGGATTGAGCACCATGGAAACGGAAATCTATTGACCAAAAAAATACAGCGTAAGTAATGGCACAGCCACCATCTTACATTTCCTTGTGAATGCGTCTAGACCTGCAGAAGCTATCCCTGTGGGATAATAATTCAATTTTCTGCATCTCTGCAGAAGCTGTGATGATATTGCTAATTAACATCCATGGTGATGATTCTCTTATGAAAACATTCATCTATTGGGAAATGTCATTTCTAAGACAAAACCCTCAATCTATTAACATGTCTTGCTATCACCTTTCAAAGGAAACACCGGTTCTCTCTCACTGATTAGCACATAAAGCAGGCTATTTGAGTTACAGCTCATTTCACCTAATGGATCTTATATATAGAATCAGATATATCTACTGATATACTCAGAATCTCCAATTTCCTACCATCATTTATTCCCTATCTGCCTTAAAGAATAGAAAGATTTCACTTTATGCATCCAAAAGGATACATATACATATAAACCATATAAGAACAGAAAATGTAGACATCATCTTATATATACTTAACCTGCATATTACAGCTCTGACATCTCACTTAAATTTTGGAAGAAAAAAAATGAGACTTTCCTCTTGCTTTAGAATAGGTTTGAACAATCCTATTCTAAAGCTATTCTCTTTCCTCTTACTATCATTATTATTTGCTATTTATCTACAGCTGTAGTAATTACATCCTGTAGCCTGCAAGCCCACCTGCAGAGGGGTTTGCTTCTGGACAATTTCAGAACAAATCTGTAATCCAAGTAATTCAACAACTGTCAGGAAGATAGAAACAGAGCAAGAGAGTGGACCATATGATCAGATATAGTGACCATAATCAAATCTCTATTATCTATTATTATTAATATGAACAGTAAAGGCAGTAGGAAGTACCCAATCACAGATAAAATGAATTGAATAAGAAGGATTTATCTCTTACCATAGCACAGCTTGAATGGGTGTATGAAAGTTAAAGCAGGCAAGAGTATCTTCATAATCAGCTACTAGATGAGGGAGGGAAGGAGGGAAAAAGGTGGGGAGAGAGAGAGAAGATAGGAGTGTAGACAGCAACAGATTCTTATACTTCCCCACAGCTCTTGGAAAATTCTCTGATCTTTCTAAAGTGCATACATCCAAATTCTTCATTCAAACTCAGCTGAAGATTTTTATCTACTATATTTTCAGCCTGACAGACAAAGGAACATTATGTACACTTTAAAGACTTATTTTTCATTTCCACTTTAATAAAAATGTATCAGTAGGGAGAAGCTAAGTATTTATGCTGACCTTCCTTATTTTTATGGTACATATGCAAATCATGTGTTGATTTTGTTGTTGTTCAGAATTATATCATGTAGGTGACCGCCAATAAATGTAAAATTAAAAACAATGTGTAGTGAACAATATGTGAAAGCAAAACAATAAAGAAAAGACAAATACACTATTGATTCTAAAAGAAAAGGCATTATCAGTCATGTATTTGTTTGCACATAGGTGAGATATTTTGTTCTGTCAACAAAGCACGTAAAAAGTGAACAAATAAATTTCATAGTAAGTTGAAATCAGAGTCACTCCTTTTTTATCTGTTAAGTCAAAATGAAGAAGTACACAGTTGCAGTTCCTCACCAGCATGATTGGGAATCAGTAGAGATTTCAAATATCTTAAGTATTCTATACACGCATACACATGTACATTAATAAACCGTACTTGTCAACAGTAAAGCTTCAAAGGCTGTTCTTCTGAGCTACATTTATAGTCAAAGTTCTTAAAACGCTAACTGAAACAAATGAAGTTTCATTGATTTTTAAATATCTTGAGATCCAGAGTTTTCACTCTGTCTTTCACTAGAGAATATACTTTAGGCAAAGTACAGTGTTGATACTTCATCTTGTCCGTACTTCATTGCACATTCAAACTCTTTGAAGCTGACGTGACCATCAGAATCCTGATCAACTTCTCTATAAGAAAAAAGAGATTTGGTATTTAAAGCCCCAAAGACATTATGTAAAACAGAAATGACACTTAGCGCAGATGCCCAGTGCCAATACTGTTCTTAAAGACCCGTGAATCCTACCCATTGGAATTCTATGCAAAGAGTTAATTAGCTAAAAACGCTTTTTATGTGGTACGTTTTACAGAAGGATCTCGAAGCTTTTCAAAAGGAGTATCATCTCTCTTCAATAGTTATCAAAAAGAGGTAATATGACTTTGTCAAATGTAGCAATTTTATTATAAATTTAGCTCTTCCATTCCCTTCCTAAATCAAAATCTAACCTGCTTGTAAAGAGGTCTTCCAAGTTCCATAAAACAATAAGCAAACCAAGACCTCCAAATCTTAGGATATTTTAAATTTGCATTTAAATTATTCCAAATTGTCCCATGACCTTCACATGTTGCAAAAAGTTTATTTTGAATGCAGATTATGTCAACAAAACACCTACTCCTTGTAGTGGTAGGACAAAAATTTTAATTTAGACTAGTATAGTCTCTAGTAGGTAATACAATAATCAAAAAAAATCTTTGAAAAGTAAAAACTGTTAATATTTATGACCCAAGCTGATAGGAGATGAAAATTCAAGCACTTTACAACATCTCCGGGGTTTTGTCAAATACACTTCATAAAATTATTTGATCCAATTACAAAGCTGGCAAACAAAGTAGACTTCTGTAAAATATTTGTCTTAGTTGTGCTTATCTTTCCTCCTAGAAATATGAGAATTATACAAACATCAACATTAAATTATTAAAAAAATGGTTAACTGTTGGATCTCAAAATTTCCTTTCCTATAATTTAGGAAAATGATTGCACTAAACTACATAGATTGACATAGAGACCAGTATATGGTCTCTCACTTTAGCAATAACTTGGAATCAAATCTAAAATTATTACTGATAAAATTTGTAAATGACACAAAAATTGGTGGCATTCTACTGTTGCAAACTGCCCTCACCATTAGTGCTCCCTACTGTTCCCTACTATTCTGCAGCAAACCATTGGGATGTGTCTTCTATACAAATAAAATTGCAAATTCCAGATAAAACCATGCTGTCTAGCAGAGTTGTATCTTATTATCCTTTCAATGCTCTTAAAATTGCATAAGGATTCTAGATTCTGAGAAAGTAGTACAGTAGCACTGTTTTAAAGAAAGCCTCACACATAGGGATGCAATGTGATGCTTAATGCTTATTCTAAAAATTCTCTTGAGAAAAAACAAGACTAAACTAAAAGAAAATAATTTAATTACAACATCTCCAAATACCAAAACACAGTTACAAAGGTTATGAAGACTGATAAACAGAAAACTGTATACATCTGCCCATCCTTCTTGCAGTTGCAAGAAACTTTTCTATATTATCCAGCTTTCAAGACATCAATAACTATCAAATCATGGTATCAAATCATTTCAGATGAAAAAGGACTTGATTTGGAATATGCACCATCTATTATTCCCATCTCTGAAGAAGTACTATTTACATTAACATTTTACCATTCTTCCCTTCAATAAGAAATGTTAATCTTCATCTTATTCAAAAACCCTCCAAACTACTGACTCCCAAATCTGGAACTGCTAATATCATTGGTAAGATTCCTCTCTTCTCTTGGCAGCAAACAGAATCTGTCCTAGTGCTTAAGCAGACTAGAAACCTATAAAGCAGAACATAAATATATATATATACATGGTATATATAAAGCAAAATAACTATAAGGCAGAACTATTACCTTATTATGAAGTAAAACACTTTCCTAATCTGGTCAGCCAAAGGTGAAACCACATGATGCAATAATGAATGCCCACCATCAGATGAAATGGTAACAAATCCTTCTGGAAATATTTAAATAGAATTAATTCCTGGCACATGATGATATTCTATTGCTTTTCAGCTAGTAACAAGTTCAGGATGATAATCAGCCTTAGACAAGTCTCTAAGGACAGCATGATTGCTGGAGATGGACTATTTACTCAAACTGATAAATCAGTTCCTTTCCTGGTCTCCTTTCAAACACAATGTGTTATTATATAAACACGTACAAACTTATGCACCAGTGAGGGAAGAATGTAGGTCACAATTACAAAATAGAGCTGCTGTCCTGGAAAGCAGTGACTAAAAGGACTGGGGACTCATAGAAAGTAAGCAGCTGAAGACTGTCTCCTACTGTGAAGCTTTACACAAGAGGGTGAATATGATCCTTGAAGCAGGATAATATCTAAAACAAATACAAGCCAAATACTATCTCAGAAGAGAGTACAAGCAAAATTATGAGGGAAATACTGTATCTGATTTCTGGTATCCACAATTCCAACTGGACAATAAAGAGGAGGAAAGAATTGAGAGAGTATCTGCAGTAATTACAGGAGTTCTGGAAAATATGCCCTATAAGAAGACATTAAAATACTCAACTCAAAAAAAGATTGGAGAAATGATTCAATCAAACCAAGACCATAAGGAAAATATTTTGGATAGTAAGTACTTTTTCAAGGTAACATGAAAAGACACAATGGTAACCACAAGTTGGAGCCAAAGCTAGAAAAAGTAACTGTGATATTTAACTTTCATTTGTTTTTAATGAGACTGATTAGGTACTGTGGTAACTTACTCAGAGATATGATAGATTGAGATATGATTGAGATTGAGATATGATTGAGATGATTGAGATATGATTGAGATTGAGATATGAGAGATATGATACGTAGATTTTGTATTGTTTGACCATCAAGACTACATAACTTTCTAAAACATATGTTTTAGTCCAAAAGTAGAAGGCTAGGTCTCATTATTGAATTGCAGTGTTGTGGGAAACTTACCCCCTGAAATGAAATGTCTCTAAAATATATTAAGGATCTAATATACTATATTATTTAATTTCTTCCACTGAAAATACAGGAAAAAAAGGCGTATGTAGACAATAATGGATATAGATAAAGTGAGATGAATCCCAGCCTGATATTTAGGAAAGTTTAAGAATCTGATGAGTTCTAGATTGATTAATACCACCACCTTTATCCACTGATATGACCTAATAAAAAAGATACTGTAGATGATGATTGCTGGTCAATACTTGCATCTTCTTATTTTTATTTAAACATCCCTATCTGTACAGTGACACTTTTCAGATAAACAGGAACTCATAAGAAAAAGAAAAGATTTACCAAGCCAGATGATTGGTTCATTTACCTGAACATTTTGTCTCTGACAGAAGTCAACAATGGATGCATATGAAATAAATGGATGAGTGTATGGGGATGCACTATACCAAGTGGTAGACTTAGTTTACCCTCCCATGGTTTATTCGCTTTACACTGCAGAGTTTCCTAAGATGTATGCCTGTATTTATTGCATGAATTTGTCTAACAGCTTTTTGAACCAATATAAGGCTCCTGGCTTAAACCCTTGCTTTGTCAATAAACATCTCCTCTTGCTTGTTTTCAACCTACAAGTCATTTGATATTCCTTATAACCTAAGCAGTCTTCTCAGTGCTTATGTGTATAAGAAGGTGCATGTTCCTTTTAAAGATCAATCATAGAGACATTTTTAAACACAAAGTCTGATGATAGCAATTATTACTGTAACCTGCACTAGCTATTTGCAAGTAAACTAATTCATTCAAAGACAATGTACAGTTTGAAATTCCTTAAAGAATGTCTAAAATGGAATGACAAAATCTCTTTTTTGTTGATGTTATTATGAGGTATTCTGAAAATATAACCCCAGATGATCAATTCATGAGTCAGTGCTGAAAATTTGACTACACTGAAGCTCAGAGAAGTTTTGCCATTAATTTTCAAGAGGCAGGAATTTTATCCAAAATATTTGAGTTAGGGGCATAAGTAACATATATAATGTTCATGTTCATGATTCGTGCCCATTCAGAGACTGGTCTTGAAAGATTGGCCTTCAACTTTATGAGATGTTTGTTCAACATCATAAAAGCCTCCAAAGGTCTTTTCAAATTAAGAATCACTTTCTGAAAAACCTTTCAGCAGAGATTAGCAACATGTGTTGACTGATAAATAAATGTCGAATAAACTGGAAAGTAGCTAGCAGCAGTAATTTTAAGAAATACTAGATTTAATTTAAATGTTACAGATTTTTGAAATATTTCCAAAAATAGCCTGAAAGTGAGAATGGTCGTGGAGTTAAATTTTCATTTTCATATAGCTGAAGCAAATGACACAGTCACCTTTTTGATTATGAAAATTATATGTCACAGCATATTAATCTTTATTTTAGAGGCCACTTTGCACTTAACATTCTTTAATAAGTATATAGATATTTCACGATATGCAGTAGCTAGAGTAGATTGCATGCTCTTTTACTGGAAATTGAGTAAAAATCATCATCACAAGTTACTGAGAGATATAAATTTGCTCTTATTCAATTAGGTAACTGAAGACTCCCCAAATCATCTAAGTGTATTTTCATAAGAAACTGGATTAGATAAATGGTACTTCTCTTTTGACAGGAATATTTTAACTGTAAATCTCAATGAGTGCAGTAAATGAATAGTCTAAAAGACTAATGTTTCATCTAAGTTATCTCTTGAAATTTCATGTTTATTAATTCACTGAGATGACTGCTTATCAAAAATGCATCTAGATTTTAACATAGACTATCTTTTTATTTTATAAATAACTGTATATATATATTAACCAGACACGTCAACATTTTTCCACTATCCTTAAAACAGTTTATTTTGGGGGAATAACATTCCCCCAGGTAGCAAATACAGAATTTGGCCACAATATTTCTTCTTTTTGTATGGGAAGCCTCTTATGTAAGCCTTAATTTTACATTAGGAACTAAATTCAAAATATGCTGTGCTTTATACACCATTTCTCAATAATTCAACATATCTATCCAAAAAGTGTAAAAATACAGGTAAAAGATTTTATTCTTGTCCTTTTGTTTCTCTAGTATCTAATTCAGTATCTAACCTGAGGGATAAATCAGAAACCTGAGCAATCCTTTCTGTTGTTTGAAACTGAGTAGTGTATTCAGTGCAGCGCCAGCAGAGACTACATTTTAGTTGGCTTTGTAGGACAAGCCCCACAAGTCAGGCAGGATAATTAAACTCTGCTCAGATCTCTCATACCGTGGCCAAACACCAAGTGGCCTGGGAAGCAGGTGGTTTGAAAACAGCTTAGATTCCTCCACTATGTAAACATACTTAAAGAACATTAATTATACTGTGAAAGATGCATGGTTATTGCTTTAACTTTGAAAGTGCTGAAGTTATCCCATGAGGAAGAAGTTTTCATTTCATCTATTTTATGTAGGTGAAAGCTTTCACAGACAGAGATCAGTGAGCAGATATATCATGGAAAGCAAGTTTAGGATGAGAAATATAACATATAGAACGTAATCTCCTAGGTTCCTTCTAATAGCATAGATTCCCATAGATTTTTAGTTTCATCAGTTTATCAGGCACTTAATAGTTAACTGAAATATTTTGAGAAACAACAGGTTACAAAGGCACCAACTTCCCATGCACTGTTGTCATTAATCAAATGCCTACATATGTAGACTTAATAATCCATGGCCTTTTATACATTGCTATACAGCAACCATGTGCATAGTGGGTAGTACACTGCCTAAATTACCAACTGCTAGTATTAAAACTATCAAAATCTGACCTGGAAAAATTTCGCAGACCAGATGAAGATATAATGAGATATACCATGTGCAGAGGCAATTTATTTCTGTAATAGTCTGTGAACTACTGTGATTTTTCCATTGCCCCTATTTTTCTTCTTCCACACTGAAAAACTTAACAATATTATATATTACTCTTCTTGAATTAGAAGCAGAAGCATATCAAGAACAGAGAACTGTGTATCCTGACTTCAGATAAAGATTTATTTACAATTTACATTTCACTAGTTTAGGACATACTAAGAATACATCTATCACCAGTTTCCAAAATCTTCCTATATCAAGTTCCCTCATTATTTAGGTGTAAGGATAAAGTTTGCTTTCTTTTCAAATTTTAGTTTATAATCATCATATACAGTTCAGTCTTCTGGACTACTAACCTAAATTCTACCTAAACTGCAATCAAGCACTATGGGTTACTTATGCTATTGCCTTGCAACTAATTATTTTCTAAATTTCAAACGTTGCATCATACTTAAACATCAGAGGCAGGCAAGATGGCTTGCTATAAAGGATTTAGGCCTGGAGTCCTTTATTTTTGCAAGTATTTCTGGACATAGTTCTTTTATGCTTAAGTTCTTGTCATCATTCAGATCAAACCATGTCTGCTTTTATGTTCGCTCTTCTGACCTGTCTGTGACAGTGGAAAGCCCATTCTTCTGTTAAAATGTAAAAATTTAAAATATAATCCAAGAATTTTCCTTTACAGCTGCTCTATTTCTGACACTATCCTTTCTCTGCCTCAGTCAGAAAATCTGGATTCAATTTCCAGGGGAATGAGCTTTCCCATTAAAACTTAATCATCTATTGCATGTACCCCAAGGACAAAAATTTCCAAATTGTGCTTGCCTATAGTATTCAAATTATATTTAAATATATTACTCACACCTTCTTCCACTTTTCTTTGCTCTGTACAGCTACTTCTACTTATTTACCTAGCCTGTCTTGAACTGCAAGCAATACATTTAACTTCTAATGCAAAAGGAGTAAATGATGCTGTGCTCCTCCTGTTTTGACTTGCTTCTTATGACCTGAAAAATGTTAAAAGAACTATATGGTAACATTCTGATTGCCTACCACTGATTGTAGATAATAAATTTAATGTCTGTTGCATCAAAATAAATTTTAAGAAATTTAGACTTAGAATTCTTTTTTTTTGGCTATCGGACTGTGAATGTCCACTCTAAAATCTTCCTTTGAGAATTATGACACAAATTAAAAAAAAAAAAAAAACTCTAAAAGTATTTTTTAAATTGTTTTCCTGCTACCTAGTTATGAGTTTTACAAATTAATATTGGCTCCAATAGCCATATATTATAAACTAGATAATATGTTTATACTTACTAAAAAAGCCTTTTTTTTCCTCCAATGCACAATGTTTATGGAAACAACTGTGAAAAGAACAGAATATTTTCTTAGTCCAAAATACCAACCTGTGGAACAAACAGTTTCATAAAAATATTCTATGTGGTTACAATACAGCTTCAGAAAGAAAACAGAAACATCACTTGAATGTACATTGAAATGTACAATGGCCATAAAGACAGTAGCTGAAATTTTGTACTTCAAAGTTTGAATTGCTCTGAATAAGCAATTCATTTCATTACAGTTATTCAGAAAAAAAAAAAAAAAACGCCATCCAAACTATACTTCTTAGGACTGCTGGGGTTATATTATGTGTGGTCAGCTTCTGCAGTTCCTGGCAGCTGTTGTTGGTTTGTTTGTTTGTTTCTGAATAACTGTAAATACTGGTTTAATAAATAAAGTTTTCACAGCCTATCGGAGACTTAAATTTATTATATATTTTATATTCATATTTTATTGTTACTGTGTTATTTTTAAAGAAACCATGAGGGAATAATTTAAATCAGCATCAAGACTTTCACTGCATTAGAAACAAAGCTGTCATACTGATTCACCAATGAGAGTAAAAATTACAGTTTGTGCAAGCAATCCTGCCAAGGAAAAAATGACCCCCAGTTGAAGTTTCACGTTTTGCAGCTTCTTGTGCAGTAGGAGCAGAAGAGAGCTTGTACCTACATAAAACTGCTGATCAAGCAGATGGTCACCTGCACTCTTCCCATGTTCCTTGGAGAAGCCTAAATAAATGTCAGCAAGCAACTGAATTCAAAGAAACAAGATGGTGTCCAATTTTTGCCTCTATTTTATTGCTTCAAACAACATTCAACACATGAGGGGCCCTGCAGATGACTGGGTGAAGATGACATTGCTAGGCTTTGGATTATCCTGAGGCAGAACTTATCCTACCTCTCTTTCTAAGCCTTGTGTCAGTGACAATCACAATCTAAGAGTCATCAAAACAATTAGAAAATAGGCAGGAAGGAGTCTATTTCTTCCTAAATAAAGTGCTCCATTGTTAAAGAAACAAACTGACTCCAGACCCAGCTGTCTGAAATGGGTTTGCCTCACGTGACAGGCACTATAACCAAAAGCAGGGATCAGCTCTCCCCTCTCCAGCTGAATTCTCACTCAGCAGAGCCCTAGAAGGAGGGGAACTGAGTGGATGCAAATGCCTAACATCCTGTTTGTTTCTTCAGATTGAGAACCATTGTACCATTGAGAACAGAAGAAACCAAAGTGAAGAAATAAATATCAGATTGAAATGTAGAGTTATTTCCAGGAGACACTAAATTCCCTGTACTTACGAGGCTGCCATGGGAAAGGCAGAGAAGCATTATCATCTTCAGTGGATTTAGTGCTCTCTAGTAGTGTTCATAGCCTTCTGTGTCTTTTCCCCAGATTCAAATGATTTTCTTAAGTAGATCGTAGCATTTTTGTAAGTGAGGCAATGTCTGATTTGTAAACAGATGCATTTTTTTAAATATATGATCATGCTCCTAGGTTTCCTATTTATATTATATCCATCTCCCCAGGCAACCACCTCCATTTCTTAAAATTAGCATTGTTCTTTCAAAAAACACACTATATATATTTCATATTTTTTCTTAGAGTCCAAAGCTGCATTCTCAGATCTTGCAAGACAGGCAGAATCAGATCTGAAAAGTTTCAAATAAAATGTAAGTTTGGAAGAGTAGAATTCTACTTACGTTCAGATATCCGTTCTTCTAAGTAATCACTGAAACAAGAAGAATGGATGAAGAAGATACATTGATATGAGATGTTATCCTTTTAAGCAGATTAAAAGTTGAGTATTGCAGGTCATGGAGAAATGAATGGGCTAACAGAGGCAAGTTAAGATCTTGTGATTGTCCAAAGTTGCAAATTCATAATGCAAACTCTGAAAGGAGTGGCAAACACACTCCATGAACTGTGCAGTTTTCTCATAGTCTTAAATATTTACCTTTCTTGAACAGCCGTCTTGTTTCTCAGCCTTTCAAATGCACATCTGCACATTTGTGTGCAGCTGCCATAGAACAGTTTGCTCCAAGCTCATGGTTTGAGCTTCACAATTTAAGGCAACAACTTGAGGTGTTAGCACTATCTGAACAAATCTGAACCCTCTTTTACCTTCAAAAGATACTCTTGCTATATTTTGATTACTATATATCCTTGTCATCTACATTTTAAATTGGATATTACTAATCACCTAGACCTGTCATAGATCAAATTTATTAGGGAGCATTAGACAGAAACAGCATTATTTTCTGTGTCACATAATCCATGCTGTGAACAGGGCAGTGTAGCAGACGCCTTCTTTCCTTCAGCATCTCTGCAGCATAAAGAGATATCCAGAGAGGCTCAGGAGAAAAATATAACACATACTTCCCCATTCCCTCAAAACCATTTTAAAGTGTACATGCAGACACAGAAAGAACTGGTAAGGGGTCATGAACTCCAGCGAGAACATCAGGTAGATATCACAAAATCCTACCCTTTTATCATATTGTATTGCAGACAGCAACACACTGTCACCAAACTGCCTCAGTACTTGAACTCATAGATTAAAAACAGAAGGTAGAAGCAGAAACAGAAAAGAGAGGTTACACTTGGTGGCAGGAAGAAGCACTTGAAGAAGCTTGGGGTGCAGCAAAGTATCTTTTGGCAGACATTACACAACCTCATTTAGGCAAGTCAGTCTACATTTTAGAACTTTTCTAAAGAAGTGAACTTCTTTTTGACAATATCTCTAAAAGAGTTATGAGAATTCATCTCATCTTTGCTGATGATGATTTGGCCTCTGTAATAATTGTCTTCGTCATCTCTCAGCTGGACTACAGTAATGCAATATCCTGGGCATGAAGCCATTAGTCCTTAGGAAACTCAAAATAGTACAGAGCGCAGCAGCACATTTCCTCTGCAACACACGGTCCTGTAAGCACACCAAATCTGCTTTTATTGTTACACTAGCTCCTACAAAATATTGAGCTAGGTTCTACATCTTTATCATTGTCTTTAAGGTGTCCAGTAATTTAGGCCCAGCATACTGAGAACTTGTAGCTCTGTCCCCTTAAAGGCAAACATGTTATAAATTTTGTGTTATAGATAAAGCTTTCACTTTAGAGCTGCTGAACTCACTGTCATAGCATTTAGAGTATTATTACTTGCTATTGAAATTACAAGACATACTTTCTGAATCTTAATAACAAGCTCTTTTGTAATGACAATACAGTAATTTTGAAAAAAAAAAGTAAAAAAATCTAAAAATTTTTGTTTGCTGTAAAGGAGAAAATGAATGATAATAGAATCAATCAAACTTCACTATTACCTACATTTGTTTTTTGGAAGTGACCTGGTTTTCATGATAAAGAGGAAAATATAAAATATCTGAGTAGAAGAACATTCCCTGTTTTCCAAATGCAGTGGCCCTATGTGTGTTTTATATGAGCCAGGATGTTCTGTATCAATAATGATTAAACCAACTGTTAAAAAAATTACTTGTGCTTGAGCAATGTGCTTGAGCAAATTTTAGAGGAAAAAAAGCATAATATTAAGATGCAACCTTTTTGAAGCACTTAAACATCTGAGAACTTGTGTACTTATTTTCAGTGAAACAGAATTCTAAGTGCCTAATCGACCCTGAAAGTAGAACTTAGGCACTTTTAATAATTTCACTTAAACTTTTTCTGACCAGCAAAGATTAAACAACAACAACAAAGTCAGAAAATCCAGAAATTGAAAATCTATTTAGCAAAGAATGAATATAAACAAATATTGCTTCATGGAAAAACTGATCTCAGTGTCTCTATCAAAACTACCAAAAAAGATGCCACTAAAATACTGCTTTTACCACAGTTATGTAATCATCAGACATAAAAATACTAAAGAACTTACAGCTATTCAGATGAAAGTTCCTGTCTCCCATTACACCTTCAGTGATGCATCAACTTCCCATTCTCTTCACCTAATTTAGGTACATAAACACATTAAATGCTATGCATTCCTTCTTAATGGTATTTATTAGTATCAATGTAAATAAAAGAGTTTGAAATCTTACCTCTATCAAATCAATTTCTGTTAAAAAGATTTGTTTTCCAAATGTCACTCAAGTCTTCCAAGCAAAGGGACAGTTGCAAGGAATCACAAATACGCTAACATTAATGTAAAGAAATGTCTGACTTAAATAATATTGCGTGCAAAAAGGAGATAAAACAATTTTGATTTCAAATATATAATCACTTCAACTGAGCTATCTAGTACCATCTTGAACTTGATTATGAGATGAAAGAAATGGGATGGAAATGTAATCATTTAATCCCTTAAGAACAGATATTCTTAAGAGCTTTTCACTTTGTGCTCAACAGGCTCCTAGGATGTTATGACCCAGCGAGAGAAGTAGTATAAAAAATGAGGAAAATTATGTTTCTAGTAACACAGACTTTTCTAATAGGAACTTCTACAGAAGAATCAATAAAGGAAATCTGATCACTTTAGCAGATGGCATCATAGATGACCGCACAGATGTCATCTTTGAAGGTGACTAGTTCATGCCACAAGATTAACTAAGGATTTTTCATTTCAGAACCACTGTAGAAGAGATTTCACATATTAGCCAGTTCTGGATGCCAAACAGATATTCACACAGGTCTGGAGGAGAAAAGAGCCTCCGTGGTTCTTACTGTACATTTGCTAGATGATTGAAGTGCAGTCTTAGGCATAAATGGAAAACAGAGGGTTTGCATGGCTGACGTGCAAAAACCCAAACAGCTTAGGAGTCCTACAAGGACTGTGGGAAAAGGAAGTATGATTGCTCAAAGGGCTCTTTCAAGGACCCCTTAAAGACATGTTTGACCAAGTACAATCTATTTGTTACCTTGTTTGAGTTCTTTGCTGCAAACAGGCAGCAATGGAGTACTAAGATAAGAGAAAGAACGGGCACATTTGAAGTGGATGTCCTGAGGTTCGCAGGAACTGTTTGTGTTACTCTCATGGAACATTAACACCATCTTCTTCCAGGGTAGGCAGAAAAATGCCACCTCAAAAATAACTCACTACAAGAGTCCTCTTTCTGTGATACATTTAAAATAACATGAGAACAGTTGTATAACCTTTTTATCAGCTGATTTTTGCTGAGATCACTTTACAATTACAATTGCTGAGACCACTCCTTTACAATTACCCTAATATTTGAAATACTTTGGAGAAACTTGCTTATTATCATAAAAACTTTTTAAATGGGCTATCAGTCTGATATAACCAGTTTTTCCTTGGTGGCTGAGAAAAGACAAAATTAACATTGTGCTGTTAAACTCGTATGCAGTCTAAAAAAACTGTTTGAGGAAAGAAACCAGTAAAATACCACAGAAGCAGCCCACACAGTAATATTTCCGTAAACTTGATCTCTATGCCCTGTTTGGCACAGAGGTTACCCAATATTTATAACTAACTAATACAATTTCTTTTTATATTATCATATGTAGTCTAGAACATTTTTTATATGGTTTCCATTAAAAAAAAAGGAAAACAAGGAATAGTAACGACTATCTAATATCAATTATTATGCTAGTTAAAAAAATTGTTTACAGACTGGCCATTTCTAATACTTTCAGAGATTCAGCAAACAGGGAGAGGATCCTTTTGATCTATCAATATATGAAACAAAGCCTTGCAGCTGTAATTATCTTGTAATAACTATGACACTACCATATACTGAGGTAGCCAGTCATTCCAATACTATAAGATTTGAAAACAAATCTTTAGCCACTAAAAATAAAATTGAAGGTACTTCAGAGATTACTTTCTCTGATAAAGGGTGGCTGTTTCAGTATATATACATCAATATTTGTCCCTTGAAAAACCTATATACTAAATGTTTGCACAGTAACCTTAAGTAAAATTAAAATTTTACCTTATGGAAGGTCTCCCTCATAAAATATAATATATTTTCTTAATAAAATGAATGCTGAGTTTCCTTAGTGATAATATATGGTTGATTCTATTCCATTAAAATTTCAGTAAAAACAACACTATCTCTTCATATGTCTCTATATATCATTTATTTGTAAATAAAACTTGTGCAACCCCCCAAAAATAGAAGAGTTCAGCAAACTGTTAAATGGACACATATGCCTTCTACTACAAAAGTAGAAGGTCTCTGTGCATAATTAATGCGCAGGACAAGAAAATGAGCCACTTGTGCTTTCAGTAAAACAATCTTTTATGAGACCTCTTTTTTGTGAAAGAATTAGCATTATTCACTAAAGAGATTGCAGTAAAGCAAATTTGTGGATATGTGAACTTAATGGCTCAAATACAACTGATGACATATATATATATACAAAATGCACAAAGAAAGTTTCTGCATATTAGTATACATGACAGAGCTCTGATTCTTAATATTGCCATATGTTAATAGCAGCTGGAATTGGAACATATCGCTTCACTTACTGAAGCAGAGAGATACAGTTATAATAGATTAAGATTAGTACTTCACAGGTAGAGCTATCACACTGAATCTTCTACTTGTAGATTTATTTAATTCATCTCTTGCCCCCCACTGCCATCAATAGCATGAACTGTAATACTACTTTAAATACTAAATTTTTGCCATAAACTTAAGATACACAAAATTTCCATAATATTTTATAGCAAAAAAGGAAGAATGATTGGAAATGATTGGAAAAAAATGTTTAAAAAAAGGCCTCTTTAAAACACTGACATCCAAACAACATTCTGTACCTTTTATGTATTTGGCTTTTAATGAGAATGTTTTCTAAAACACACTTCAGTGAAAAATGGGCATTTCTCAATTCATTTTCAGGAAGAGTTCTCCTGTGATCACCTATTGATATTATTAATTAACCAGAACACTGGTTAACTTATCCCTCTGTGTACTTTCAAAATAAAAATACTATGGTTTCTGTGACTAGCATGACATAAATCCTTTGTCAGATAAATGAGAAATACTGAAAATGCAGTCACCTCTACGCTGCTGATTATTACATCTGCCTACCTAACAACTCTGACTGCATATTGTAAGCTTTACTTCTTGTTTCCCACTTATTTCTTGAATTACTATACATTTCTGTCACATTTTTCTTCAGAGGTGGCTTTCTTCCAGTAATAGATGCATTAATTTGCATATATGATTGTAAAACATGTAAAGTGATATAAAAAATAAGTTTCTAAGACTATCTGTATTCTACTTTGTATATGATATATTTCCTCTACTACCATGTGGTCAGATTATGTTCTTTGTTTTGAAACAGAAATCTGAAAGAATCTGTATGACTGATGAGTCAATCTATACAAAAACACTCTGCCGGTATCAGAAATTTATGCTTTTCAAAAATGCGATTTGCACCCTAATAAGAGTACTTGACATGAAGAACATCTTAAAATAAATATTTTTTTCAAGGATTTACTATTAGTGTTCTATTTTCTGTCACATTTGTATATTCCTGTGAACTTCTAAGGGAGTGCTTTCAAGCACTTCAGCTATCTACAATGGATATGTATAAACTAGGTAGCAATTTAAGAAATAAAAGTTGATACTCAAATCTATTTTATGTATCTTATTCTCAATTTGGAATCATGGTAAATTAAATTTTATAAATAGAAAGAGGAGAAGTTTTGGAAGTTTTATTTAGGAAATTGTTTCTAAAAATAAATGAACCTGAAAAAAAAAGCAATGCTAGTTACAATGAAGCTGAAATTATTTTTGTGATTCCTTTTCCTTCTATTTACTAAATATAATTTTAAAATGGCTGTACAAGAGGTTAAATAACATTAAGTGTAGGTCAAAAGATTTTCACTTTGAGGTTTTCAGATATTTAGGGTTTTTAATTAATTCTTCTCATTTTTCAGAGAGTTGCTGTTCAGCAACTGGATTTACCACCTGTTTCAGTATGAAACAACACATAGGGGTAGCATAGAGCTAGATGACATAGACTGCCTGAAAAGCTGCCTTGATAAAAACAAATGGAATCATACAAATATTATCTTTAAATGCACAATTACTGAATCTATACTTTTTCTTTAAAAAGGGAATACTTAGTATTTATTTAAAGAATGATAGCTAACTAGACTATTTGATAAAAACGTATTTAGTTGTATACTTTAAACAATCAATTAAACTATCATTAAACCTGCATGCATCATTAGTTAGTGTTCCTTTATAGCAGCACTGTATTCAGCAGTAAGTGAAGATATGCATCAAAGCATAAAATACATTACATGTTTCAGGTAGAATCATAAAGAAATCAGTAAAGGTAAAAACATTTCTCTTCAGATTTATAGAAATCATAGATTTAAAAGAAATGCTAGTTGTCTAATAAACTTTCTAAATAAATATGTTTTATATAACCCATTATTCTACACTGGTGACTTTATATACAAAAAACACTTTTCTAAAAGTACTGAAGGATAATTATTTTGTTTTACTAAAATAAATCTAAATCCTTCAAGATGTACAATATCGGCATGTTATGCTTTAGAGAGAAAGTCCAGACACTTATATTCGAAATTCTTAAAGGAAATAAAGGCTATCTGCCAACAGAGCAAGTATAGAGCTTGAGTACTCTGTTCCTGCACATCCCCACTATTAGGAAGCTCCAGCTTCCACTGTGGAAATCAAGGGTCAGTGAGCAAGGCATGTGTTTCACCACGAATACAAAATTCTATACAGCGTTTCATTAAAAGCTATGCACCTTGCTGCCTTAGGGGAACTTCCATTGATGGATTAATTTAAAAAATCCAAGAAAACAAAAAATGGAGAATTTACACTGAAATTCTTTCACTCACTGGTATTTTTTTTTCCATGAATCAGTCCTATAGCTCTCTCTCTCTGCTACTCAGATATAACTATAATAGATAAGAAAGGTAGTGGTAAACAGTAAAAGCAGTAAGACTGGATTCCCAAAACAAGAATCTGATTAGATTTAGGGAGTATAATTTTTCAGTGGCACTTCATATTTTTTCAGAATGTATACATTCCTATAGCAATCTATAAAATGCCACTACACATTTTATGGAAAAACAAATTCTGTTACAACTGCACTCTCTAACAGCATAAAAGGATTTAATGCAGGGCATAATCCAATTGCATAGTATCTGAAATGAACTAGCCTTCCCTTCAACATCACCCCCATAAATAAGAAATTATCATCTCCCCTTATAAGCACAAAAAACCCATATTGGATCAAGCCATGGCTTTTATCTTGTACCACCCTTTGACAGCTATCATAGCAGCTACTTGAGTATGTATTACTACACTAGCATTTGCCCATGATCCTAAGTACTGAAATACTTTCACAGACAAAGGTGCTTTGCAATAGTTATTGTTAAGTGGTTGCCTTACACTCTGCCTTACTGCTTTACATATTTTCTGTTCTTAAAAAATCTATTTAATAACTTTGTGTATATTTTAGTCTTGATATAAATGCTTAGTGTTTTTCCAGTCCTAATCTTGAGGTTGCCAAATATTGTGTTGGTACAAAAGTTCATATGGAAACAGAAATAAAGTATCCATACTGTCTTATTTGGAGAGAAATACAGGTAGTACACAGGATCCCTTTTACCCACAAATCCCAAGTTAAATATGAGATCCCATTACTTAATGCAGATTATGCAATAAGATTATGTAAAAAAAAAAGAGATAATCAACCTGCAAAGTTAAGTGTTTCTACCAGATGCTATTATTACTTTATAGGTAAACTTGCTTAAAATTATCTTTCACCTTAGAATTCTGTTACACAATGACAGCAAATCTCTGTGATCTGATGCAACTCCTTATTTATCTTGAAATACTGCAGATTTACTGTCAACAGCCATACAAGCAAAATAGAGAGATAAATGAAAGCAGAGTAATAAGTAATGTCTATTTTACTATTTAGACATAAATACTATATTCTTTCCCATGAAGTTCTGTAGGTAGTTGCTCTGTAAATAAGCTACATTTCTTTTTCTCAAAGGAAATCATATGCAGTTGGAAAGAAACTATATGAACAGTCAAATGCGTCAGTCCACTTAAAGAACTGATATATGAATTTAATAACCAATCACAACCAGAAAGATAAAGAAGAAATAGAGATGACAGACAGATGGTTTAGTCTAGAATTGTTTAGTTATCCGTGCTTCTACTAGTTCTTATAAGACACTAGCGAAGTGTCTTTGGTTTTCTTATTTGCAGCATGGAGAGAACATACTCCTTCACTCCCGGAAGAGCTGTGCTAATACACTATTAATGGTTGCAAGATGCTTAGGTGCTAGTGTGAGGACATAAATATTCCAAAGAAATTTTCTACACTCACCATTATAATTTTAAATTATAATTTATAATTCCCTATTATGATGTCCACACAAGACTTTTTTCCATTTTGTCCAACTCAAAATCACACGGTCAATCACAGTTAAGGACTTTTTTTTCTTTGCATTCCCACCTTCCCTTCTTTTTCTCTATTTTATTTCTTTTTGTGTTTTTTGGTTGCAGCTATCAAAAAAGAGCCAAGGCAAATAATTTATAGTTGATCTTTAAGACAGGAAGACTAAGTCAACCTTCTGTCTTCTGGTAAGAACTTTAAGGACATTCATCTGTAACTGAGGAAACTCAGCTTCGTAGTTCCTGTAAGACTGAAGTATTGAAAAGCCATTACTGGCATTTGAGAAGTACTGCCTCCAGCATGTTGTATCCATACTGTAAAAGGCCTTTAAGATGAACACTGAGACACTGAATTTATAAGCATAACAGAAGAGTCACTGTAGGGTATGAAACATCAGACTGATGGTCTCAAACAGCTTAACCGAGCATACAGATTGCTACGGCAAGGACTAACATATTGGAATTGTAGCAAATGTCTTCATGAGTTCACGAAGGCAAGCTGTAACACAGCCCATATGTTGTAAGACAGACTGCAGCCTTCTTTTTGTATATGCACAGAAAAAAACACAGTTGTTTTGGCCTGTTCCTGGCTCACCCAGTAATTCTAAAAGGATCTGAACAGCAATCTGAAAGGACAATTTGAAGAAAAGGTCCTTCTAATCTACATTTGAAATTAAACAAATATTACTGAATTTAAGTGCTTCCTTCTTTCTTTCTAATAATACTATGTGGGTCTCACCTGGTCTTTTCCTTTCAGAGATGTCTTAGCCAGGCTTACTTGCATTCAGAAAGATACGGAATTGGAAGACAGTAGTACCAGGGCAAAGGAGATGGACAGGCAGACGAGGACTGCGTGAAGCCGGAATTTTGGACTGCTGTGTCTCTATATCCCTTATTAGCCTCATCTTAGCATTAAAAAATGACAGAAAGACTAACCTTATGAATTCTATGGACACGTCTGGAATCATAAAAAAAGCTGCTCATCATTAATTTCAATGACTGCAGGTTTAGGAAAGCAATTAATGCAGCTTCTGTTTATTCTAACCTTTCTCTTCAGTGCTTATCAGTTGCTAAAAAGATAAAAAAATGCTAATAAGGCATAGCCTCAGATTGCTCAGTTCTCTTACTTTAAAGGAGTACAAAACATGCTATGACAGGAACTTCACAGCTTTTCATATGGAGATAAGAATAGTTACACATGAACTTCCAAATGAGATTTTCTTTAATTTCAAGTTCCAACATCCAGCTTTTGCAGGCCTAAGTACTTTTTAGCCTCAGAGCATCAGTTATGGTAAAATCAGAGTAATTTCAAAATTGTGATAGTCCAAAGATTTGTGAGATGACATAGTATCTATCATTCAAACAGTTGAGACAGATGGATAAATAAGGCAAGATTTTGAGCATACAAATTCTTTAGTTCTTTTATCTTCCAATTGACTTTTTTTTTTTTTATGGAAACAGTACATTAACAGTATTTTCAGCTATTGAATAGAATTAAGATATAAGCATTATAATAAAAATAAGATTTTTTAAAAAAGTAAGGTACCATATGCTAATACTTTACCGCATTTGGATGTCACCACTGAAAGTTCTTTTCCATATAACATGAAAACAGCTAGGGAACATAAAGCTCTTAGTTACAATGCAAAACCGTGGGAAATAATGCATACTTGATTTATTCAAGTCTTACTAGAGCTAGTAAAGATGTTAATTCACAATTTCTATGAATAAATTTTATTTTAATTCCTATTTTGTTGATATCTGCCCACAGTGATGGTATCCTGCAAAGAAAAATCTTTGCTGACAATCATTCTCCAAAAATAATCTTCATTGCATCTGATCAGCTTTATCCTTTTGTGCATAACATGGCACATTTATATTTTAGAAATCACACTTTCAATCATCACCAGTCTGATAAAACAAAATATTAAGTGCTGAAAATAAAATATAAATGTGAATTCTGATATGTAATTATGCAAGGGAAACCTTATACATTTGTAGTGATATTTACCTTCCTTGCATCCGACCATTTTTCTGTTATAGAGGAAAGTCATGCTTTTAATTTGTATTTCTTTATATTTTTACTCTGCAAACTAACAAAGCAATAAATTTGTTTGTAATGAAGGACAATTTCTGCCTATTGACATTTTAATGATAGTGCCATCACAAGCAGATTTAACCTTGTAAGTGTGAAAGAGAACAGGAAAACCAAATTCATAAGCAAGTTAACATCTGTAAAGAAAATACAATTCTGATAGATACAAAATATTGCTAATCCTGAAATGTGTCTTTTCTGATTAGTAGAAAGTTTACAGGTCATAAAGCGTACTTTAAAGTAGCTTACCTAGGTAGTAAATACTTTCATACCAATAATATTCTGTTTTAATAACAACTTTTGTATTCATCTTTTTTTGTATAAACTAAGGCAAATAAAACATGTTTTGCATGTAGGAGTGAGTGACAAAGTAGATTTGCAAATTAGGAAGAAAGAGATGATCGGTCTGATCCACGGTTTGACCAGCTGCAGCACAGTCTGAGTTTATGTGCTACCTACTTCTCCCTTATTTGCAACCCCATTACCCTCTTACCATTCTTGGTTTCCTTTCAACAAAAACTCAAAAGTTCATAATCATCTTCCCAGACTACCCTGCCATTCCCCCTCGCACTCAGATCTTCAATGTTATTAAGGAAAATATACTCCTCTCTACTGTTCTCTCTTGCTTGCCATCTCTTTCCTAAATTTCTAAAACTCCTATAAACAAGCAGCAGCACTTAGATACATTTTTTTTCACCATTGCAGTTGAAATCATATTAACAAAATGATGATATTAAATTAATACGGTACCGGTAGGAAAGCGATAATAACTAAATAGCATACTTAGTTATGGAGTCAAATGATGGCATTTTGGACACAGAGCTACAATTTGCGTCTTCAGAGCAAGTGAGAAATTGCCAAAGTAGCTTATGTGGATTGACATTAATACTATCTGAAGTAAACTGTTATAAAAGCAATACAAACCTACTATTTCCGTATCAGAAGATTTTGAGGAGGAATATACTTTAAGGACTTAATTATTGGGAAAAGTATGATTTACTAATGCAATTCCTAACAATACAGACTAAACCCTCAGCCCCAGTATTATATATAAGTCTAAGCAAGAACTAAAGAACAGTGCTATAGTATTTCTGCCTAGGACACACTGTGCTAGAAACGAGGGTCATAACACTTCCATAAAGAACTGGCAAGCACATGAACAAGAAACTGATGGCAGACCTAAGACTCATAATCAAGAGAGATAAGGAATCCTTTCTGTAAAAGGCTCAAATGGGAAACTGAGGAACTTAGTCATCCAGCTTTTGCACTTCACCTTACTCTTGAAGGAAACTACACTCTGAATTCTAAATTCACTTTGATATAGAACCTTTCTGCACCTTTCAGCAAGCCAAATGGTTTCATTAGTTTTCAGATGTTGCCCTTTCTGCTTACCTTTGTGCACAGACTATTAGAAGGTTCATACTAAAGGGAATATTACATTTTGATACAGCCCAGAAATTCAAATAAGAGAGAACAAAGTATTAAATATTTAAAATTAAATAATAAAGATTTTAATATAAAAAAATACTGAAAAAATGAGTCTGAAGATGGCATCTCTCAAAGCAGGAATCATTTCTCAAATATCTCTACTATTTGGAGATTAAAGAGATTTGTATTTAGAGATGTATTTAAAAGCACTTTCAAAAATAGTATTACACATAGGTACAAAGGTCTACAGATGGCAGAAAAAAAATGTCTTGCTACATTAATGTCTTAACTAGTAGGAAGCAAAGCAAGTATTTTTCAAGATAAGGAAACATACACTGTTTCAAATTATTCTCCATCTGAAAAGAATGAAATTGCTACTCTAGCTTTTTGTGGCTTAAAAATATGAAATTCAATTGATTGCAGACAAATTATTAATAAAAAGGATTAGAACTAAAATTGTCGTAATCATCTAGTCTGTCTTTCTGCATAAGAACGCAAAAATTTCCAGTAATTCCTCAGTAAATTATTCAATTCTGCTTTATTAATAGTCAATCTAGTTATTTAACTTTCATATAGATACAATGCTTTATTTTCAGCAATCTTTGAAGAAAAAACAACTGCATTGTATGGAATAGGTATCTATACTTGCATTAAAAATTCTAATGAGCTGATTTAGATAAATGGATAAAAGGCAATAGCTTTGATCTTTTTTTTAATCATCTCCTTTGCTATACCCCTGAGTTAAACACAGTTAAGGAAAATTACAGTATAATTTTCAACTATTTATGTCTGAATTTGCACAACAGCGAAATACTATGTGAAATAAAACATTTAAAAAACAAAATTATGACTTAGGAGGCTCAATCATTGGAATGCTTTGTGACAAAGATAAAAGATTAGTGTACTTTACAAAAATCCACTCTTGGAACACTTAATCTGATATGCGGCATTACTATTCTGTGGGAGAGCCTAAATGACATCTCTCATTGCTCCATGGATCTCAGCAGGATTAAGGTCTAATTTTTCTCTCTCTGAAGAAAAAGCCTGGCACTCCTGTCCATCCACTCCAACAACATCATTTAGGAGTGCTTCAATTTTATAAATGTTAGGCCTGACCAACAGATCCGGTCGAGGTAGTGGAAGGAGGTTTGATTTTAATGCGAGTCCAAATAAATTGTAATAAAGAGTCAATAAGAGCCTTCACATGCAATGCTCCCTTGTATCTAAGGAATGTAAAGTTAACAGAAGGGCTAGTTATAAAAATAACGTTTCTTTTCACATGAAATTTTCAAATTCCATGCTCATTGTCAAAGAGCTGAAGATATAATTCCTGTTAAAAAAATCTTAATGAACTAAGTTAAAATAAAAAATAGTAGCATTACATCAATCTGTCTGGTAGTCAATAGCAAAAGTTGCTAATGGAGAAAACTTGGTAGGAAACATAGAATTACATTCTGATTCCATATGAAATACTTTATTTGACAGAATCCCTCACCAATCCACCAACCTCACATGTCTAGAAGCATGGATGCAAGGGCTATGATGAAAAAATTCACTTTTTTATTAATTTCCTTAGATACGGAATGAAGCTTCTTACATTATGTTTCTCTCAGGGCACATTGAATTGAAGTTTAATTAACAAAAAATAAGATAAAGCAGAAATATAAGGAAAAGGTTGTAAAAAATTTCTCTCTTAAATTATAAAAGATTTGGCATAGGTCATACTACAATCGGAATGAAATATGTACAGAGCCAACATATATAAAGAAAATGATTCCCAGAATAGCAGAAACTCACTAATCAAAAGATTTGCATAATAATCATCCATCTGCATGAAGCACCATATGGCAAACAAGCCTGTAATTTCACTGAATATGCTTTCTAGGAGAAACATGTTGCTTGTGGATTCAACTAAATAAAAAGAAAAAAATTGTGATAGATGGTTGATACACTCAAGTGAGGGGCAACTTTTAATGTAAATATTAGCAAGGCATGGAAGGCCGTATCCTTCAGTAATCGCGCACCTGAAAACATACTTTAAGTGTGTAACAGAATAGGTAACAAAACAGTTCAGAGAAGCAGTGGGCTACTGACAGTGAATTACCGGTAAATCACACAAAAATAATTTAAAATAACTTAACTTTAAAATGTTTCCTTCCTGTAGCCCCTAACAAAGCTTCTACCAACTTCCTAGGGAAAAGAATCAAGTTGTAGGAAAACAGTCAAGTTATAGCATATCTGCATATACTAGATACCAGGTTGTTGTTGTACGATTTAGATAACTCTGCCTTACTAAAACTAATTTTTCACTGTTTTTATGCTAACCAATAATTCTAGCAAAGTAACCTAATTTGAAAAGGACTTTTAAGAATTCTGTGGAGCTGCACATGAATTGAGAGGTTTTAACAGTTAAGCTAGGATCAGGCTTAAAATATTGTTCAGGCAGCTTTTTAAGAAGAGTTTTTAAGTAGACTATCCTTGCTGGTATGGTATGTAATAAACCAATGCTATATAAACATAAAAGCTTTTTATGAATCTATGGACAGAGAGAAATGTCAAAGCGAGGAGGAAATAGAATCTGTGTCTTCTTGCTCATGGACCTGCTTGGTGAACATATTTTTATCTATGGCAAGCAAACTTGGGAGTATAAGTCTTTGAAGAGGGCAGCCAAATCTCTCATTGTAGGCATGAATCCTTAGCTCTTCAGAGCTAGCTACATTGACAGAAGACCAGTCAATAACAGCACAGTAAGACTAATTTTCAAGGAAGAGACTTGTCAAACCTCAATCAATCTATGGGAAAACATAAACAATAGAATGGAAGAGAGTGAAAGGTGGAGGAAACTAGATGAACTGTTTGGAACTACATAGTAAAATATACAGAATTATTTTATTAATCTAGGTTTACATAAGGAAAACTAATTTTTGGCTAGTGGAAAAACCCCAACAACTTATGGACTCTATTTAGAACACATTATTCTTTGACCTTTCTGATGACAGATCTAATAACTGATTAAATTTATAAATTTAATATATTAACGGATATTAAGTTTAATAACATGGATTTAATAAGTTTTTTTTCATGAAACTCCTGTCAGCTGACTTCTCAATCACAAGAATCTGTCACAGAGATGGAAACAAAACTAAATCATAGGAATTTCTTCAAGTTAATCTAAAGGAATGTTACTGGAAACACAAGTGACCAGAATAAAACTCCATTTAACCTCTTCATACGATTCCTGTCCCATAAAGCCAATAGCAATTCATTACTGTGATAGAATTATGGTCTGACCAACGATATATGTATGGTGGTGACTCAGTCTACTGGCTAGGGATGTTACAGGGCAGGTCTCTAATAATTCATGCTTGGAGCTGACACATTCTTGGTGAAACCACCAAAGTAATAACAAACATCTTGTATTTCTAAAGTCAGAAATATTTAGTCAGAAATAGAGTTCCTGACAAACACATTAAAAGTTGGTATCTTAAATAAAAGCAAGTAAGCTTCAGACAGCAACTGACTTGAGACAGTTGGGACATGTCGCTATTAACTCAAATATTAGATACTGAATTAAAAATATAACTTACCAGCAAAGCTGAAAACTATTCAAGTTTCAACCTATTCTGAACTGATGACTTATAAAATAACCCACCTATTATGTTGATGTCTGTAGATGCAAGTTTTGTTTGGGGGTTACTAACAAATATTTTAAATACAGTGTTGTTTTAGGCTTTAAAGAGGATATTTAAAATCCACTGAAGTATATAAATGATTAAATGCAAATGTAAACATTCCACAATTTTAGTCATTTTCTTCACAGCTTTAATTTCATACTTCTTTGTATTAAAATGAAACCACCACAAAACATTCAGTGCAATCACTTCATAGAATTCAATACAAAACTGAAAGAGAACATGCACATGTAATTCTTTGCCTTTCTTCACACATAACAACTGTTAGGTGATCATATTCAAACAGAACCTATTCCACAAATACATCCCAAATTTCTTATATAAAAATGCCACTCCGCTAAAAAACAAAACAAAACATAAAATGCTAAAAAATATAATCAGCTATGCAATTTCTCTTTTCCCACTACTGGCACATACTAGCAAAAGCTATGAATAATGCTTTATTTTGGATGGCTTTAGAAGAGATTTATCTATCTTTAATTTGCAAGAACACATCTAATCCAAGTCATTTCTAAATGGAAACTGTTAAACCAACAATTACTCGGTGACTGTATTAGTCTAGTTCCCTATATATTAGTGTCTATGCCACAAACATCTACCACCTACAGTAGCATCAATTGGAAGTGTTATCAAAGAGATTAGGACTTGAAAGCTACTATTAGATATATAGATAATATTAGATAGCCTTCTACAATGGGATGACCAGCTGGATAGATGAGGGCAGAGTGGTGGATGTCATCTACCTTGACTTCGCCAAGGCTTTTGACACCGTCCCTCACAACATCCTCCTGGACAAGCTCAGGAGGTGTGGGATGGATGAGTGGACACTGAGGTGGATTGGGAATTGGCTGGCAGAGCTGTGATAAACAGCGGTGTGGAGTCCAGTTGGAGGGCTGTGTTGAGCGGTGTCCCCCAGGGGTCAGTCCTCGGTCCAGTCCTGTTCAATTTATTCATCAACGACCTGGATGAAGGCACAGAGTGCTCCCTCAGCAAGTCTGCAGATGATACGAAGCTGGGAGGAGTAGCCGATACTCCAGAGGGCTGCGCTGCCATCCAGAGGGACCTGGACAGACTAGACAACTGGGCGGTCAAAAACCTCATGAAATTCAACAAGGCCAAGTGCACAGTCCTGCACTTGGGGAGAAATAACTCCAGACACCAGTACAGGCTGGGGACCGACCTGCTGGAGAGCAGCTCTGCAGAGAAGGACCTGGGCGTCATGGTGGACGACAGGTTGACCATGAGGCAGCAGTGTGCCCTCGTGGCCAAGAAGGCCAGTGGCATCCTGGGGTGCATTAAGAGGAGCATCTCTAGTAGGTCAAGGGAGGTGATTCTACCCCTCTACTCAGCCCTGGTGAGGCCACATCTGGAGTACTGTGTCCAGTTCTGGGCCCCCCAGTACAAGAGGGATGTGGAGCTGCTGGAGAGAGTCCAGCGCAGGGCCACAAAGATGATCAGGGGCCTGGAACATCTGCCCTGTGAGGAGAGGCTGAGGGAGCTGGGCCTGTTCAGCCTGGAGAAGAGAAGGCTGAGAGGGGATCTGATCTGTGTCTATAAGTACCTCAAGGGAGGCAGTGAGGAGGATGGGGCCGGCCTCTTTTCAGTGGTGGCCACCAACAGAACTAGAGGAAATGGCCACAAACTTAAGCACCAAAAGTTCCACAGGAACTTAAGGAAAAAAATTCCTGACAGTGAGGGTGACAGAGCACTGGAACAGGCTGCCCAGAGAGGTTGTGGAGTCTCCTTCTCTGGAGATCTTCAAGACCCGCTTGGATGTAGCCCTGTGCCATGTGCTCTAGGTGGCCCTGCGTGTGCAGGGGGGTTGGACTAGATGACCTCTAGAGGTCCCTTCCAACCTTAGGCATTCTGTGATTCTATGATTCTATTTAAATACAAGAATTGAGCAGTATAATGGTCATGAAAAGGAATGATTTTCTTCCTGTTAGAGTGGCTTCCTCCATCCTAGGCTGGAAGCATAAAAAATAGGCAGCACAGAAAAGCACACTGTGGAACTGTACACATTTCATATCATTCAGTTATAAAATTTCAGAATATGATTTCTTTTAGTTTAAATACACTTGCTCTGTATATTCATGCAAAAATCCTAAACATCTAAGATGAGGAGATATTCTGGTCTGGATAATTTGAGATTATATATTATTTTGATATATTTGGCATATAAGCTATTATTTTAGAATAAATATTATCTCTGATTCAAAAAAAAGAGAGAGAGGTGAATTATTTCTCCTTACTCAATAAAACTTTTGCATATTATCAGTCTAAAGAAAAATACACTAGATGTATATTTTTGAAACACTTGTTTTCAAAACTGGAGCAGGAATTTTTAAATCATCACTGAGGTCTGTAGATTCCGTATGAGTACTTCGGTTTTAACCATGTCCAAATATTCTGAAGGCAGTGGTTCTGGGAAAACATAACATTCACAGTATTTATTTTATATGAAGAAGTAGATAGACAAAATATTAATGGGGTTAGGTGGACTAGGAATTTCACATAGTAAGAACCTCAGCTACCCCCAGAACATGTTAAAAAAAAAAAAAACAAAACACTTTTAGTCAGCCTCCAGAACTGTTACAGCTGTTTATATGTGCTTTTTAATGAGAAGAGTCAGATAAGCTAATTACTACTGGCTGATAATCATAAAATAAATACACATTTCTGGTAGGAAGTATATTAAAGACCTCTGTTTAAAAAAAGTCTCTTTGCCAAGGGAGTCTTCCCAAGTTCTTATACAGTTGCATATATCTATCATGTTCATTTTAATGAGCTCAGGATACAGGTTACATCTTTGACCTCTGGAGCTCAAGGATCAAGATATCACAGTCTTATTTCTTGTCAAGACTCTATGGAATCTATTCATATTGTGGGCATTATGCGAACAATTGTTTTCATCAAAACTGGCCAAATACTGAAGTATGAGTCAAAGTGACATGTTGCCTACAGCCCCCATGTCCATAATTGATTCATCTTTAAATAATTACCATATGACCTATAACCCTGCCAAAGCAGGTTTCAAGACTCAGGGCTCCCTGGAGAAAACTGTGTTCTGTTATTAAGAGGGGATGAGAAAAGATGGAATGAGAGAGTGCCAGCTTTAACTCTACTTCTTCAATGGTTGCATAACAAGCAGGTAATTAGATCTTTTTATGTTGATCCTTGGTATTTGTTCCTGTGTTTGTTCAGTGGTCACCTAAATGCAACAGGGTAGCAAGATTAACTACAGGTTAATACTGGACCTCCAATGAAAATACCACAATCCTTGCCTAATATTAGCAAAAATGTTACAGTAGTTTTGGGCAGGCGAAGTACACACACAGCCCAGACAATATATATAACTAAAAAGAAAAAGCAAAAAAAAAAAAAAATTAAAAAAGCATATTTTTGAACCATACCTGGAAACAATGAAATATGTATCTCATTCACCATTAAGCATGCTTACCCATATAGGTTGTCTACAGTCTATCAGAGAAATTAACACGCTTATCAGATTGATCACACCACATTTACAACTGTTCTTAAAAGCAATACAAACAGAATTAGCCCCTCTTCTGCAGCTGGAACAGATTGAAATAGTTTTTCATGAATTCATGAATTTTAAAGTTAAAAGGAAGCATTAGCAAAACTTACATGACACATTTTTAATTGAATCAAGTAACTTCTGTATATTTAAGCATCCAATATTTACTAAAAATAACATGAGAGAGTCCACTATTTCTCTTAATAATTTGTTCCAATGGTTAATCACCATCACTGTTGAGTATCAATACTGCATTTTTAATTTTCACTTCCCTGGCTTCATTTTCCAGTTAGTAGAGTGTAATGCTCTTCTCCTTGATTAGAATACATATACTACCTAGTATTTTCTCCCAGTGGAGGCATTAACACACTGTAACAGGGTGCGGCTCAAACTTTATAATCGACTGAACTTGGTGAGCTCAAAGTCTCTTAACATAAGGAATAATTCTAGATCTCATCCCAACTTTGGTGGTGTTTTATACACCCTTTTCAAATTTTAAAGAATTTGGACATGAATATTCCACACCACAATTCAGTATTAGTCTCCTCAATGCCATGCAAGGAGAATGAGAAAATAACCTTCCCATAGACCCTCATTACCTACTTCAATTATTTTATCCAAGGACTGCATTTGCATTCTTTGTCACGTTGCTCCACTGGAATCTCATGTTTGATTGCTTGCCCACTGTGACCCCAACCACTTTTTCTAAGTAGGAGCTTTTGAGGATATAGCCCTTGTTATTCAGACACAGCCTGGAATCCCTGCTTCTAGATACTTGATTCCATTTGGTTTCATTAAAACATATGCCCTTGAGTGACTACCAAACTATCTAAGCCACTCTGCGTAACTGCATTGTCACAGTCCCTCTTTGCTATTTTGTTCATCTTAGTGTTATCCATGTATTTCACTAGTACTGGGAAATCACAAAAACATTCAATAAAACCCAGCCTGGTATTCATAGCTGCAAAACTCAAGAGAAAACACCACCACTCAACAATAATTTCCAAAGACTTGCTGAAATCTATTCAGTCAGTTCTCCATCTCTAACACTTCTATAACATTATTTCATATCAGAATGTCACATAAACTACGTGCTGTACCATATCCCAAATACATTATGATTACGCAATCGTCTTTATCAACAAACCTTAAATCTCACAAAAATTACACTAGATACTGTCCAAGATCTGCTTTGTTGGGGGCATTAAGTGAAAAGCAGCAGAGTTTATGTCACATCTACTCATTTAGAGCACTGGATATGACCCTACAAAGCACAGGGAATGCACATGGTTTAGCAGGTTGCTGCTGACAGCAGTTCTTGAGCGTGCATGGTGATCTGCACACCCCACCGACAGCCACATTCACCTTATCATTAAAAATCATTAAAAGCACTCTTTCTCAGGGATGTTGGAACTATCTGACAAAATTTTAACAAACAGTGGATTCCAATATGATGTTTTGCATTTCAATATAGTAATATCTTCAAAAAGATAATTAAGGAGATCTAGTAACTGTGTGGGACCTTACATCATTTTAAATTTATTTTAGTTACTTGTATCAAAAATGGAAATCACAGAACATTTTTGTATTATATTTATGGGGTATTATTATGCTTATAAAGACATTTTATCACTTCTATTGTACATTTCCAACTGCCAGTCTTAAACTTCTAAACAACACAAACACAAAATAAGAAACTGATTGATAAAAAATAGTAAGCTGAGTAACAACAATTTATTATTAAAAATGAACAAAAATATTTTATTTCTTTGCAGAATTCTTTCTAACTCAAGGTAGAAGAACAGCTATAGACTCATGAGAAAAGTGCTCTTGTGAGAAGGGCAACAATTAATGCTACGCAAGAGCACGACATAAACTGCAATAAGATCAGAAATAGTATTGTACCTCTACAGCATACAATTTTGGGGGGTAAAAAAGGAGATCAGTTAACGTGAACAGTATCTTTTGGTACTGCATGGCATTTAGACAAGAATATAGCAGTCCAGTTCTGGGCCCCCCAGTACAAGAGGGATGTGGAGCTGCTGGAGAGAGCCCAGCACAGGGCCATGAGGATGATCAGGGGCCTGGAACATCTGCCCTATGAGGAGAGGCTGAGGGAGCTGGGCCTGTTCAGCCTGGAGAAGAGAAGGCTGAGAGGGGACCTCATCTGTGTCTATAAGTGCCTCAAGGGAGGCAATGAGGAGGATGGGGCTGGCCTCTTTTCACTGGTGGTCACTGACAGAACCAGAGGAAATGGCCATAAATTGAAGCATAAAAAGTTCCATGGGAACTTAAGGAAGAACTTCTTGACGGTGAGGGTGACAGAGCACTGGAACAGGCTGCCCAGAGAGGTTGTGGAGTCTCCTTCTCTGGAGATCTTCAAGACCCGCTT
Organism: Crypturellus undulatus; assembly: GCA_013389825.1. Lineage (NCBI taxonomy): Eukaryota > Metazoa > Chordata > Aves > Tinamiformes > Tinamidae > Crypturellus > Crypturellus undulatus. Next base: position 123,190 of record VWPW01017968.1, read on the forward strand.
GGATGCAGTCCTGTGCCACGTGCTCTAGGTGGCCCTGCGTGTGCAGGCGGGTTGGACTAGATGACCTCTAGAGGTCCCTTCCAACCTTAGGCATTCTATGATTCTATTCTAAAGCAGTTTGCCGAGGAGCATGTACTTACCTTTGGCAATAAAACAAATCCTCTCACCGTTCATACAGCCATCCTAAAAAATATTAAATGATCTGTCCATGTTGGACACCCACAGTGTAACTTCCTTATTCAACAATATTGAGAAAAAAAAAATAGTTTTCGTATATTTCGATAATAAAATCGCCATAAATTCAAAATCATACTTGAAAACAGTCAAGTATAAACCTATACTATACGGAAACTCATCTATTTAAAGCATCAGAAAATTAATCTTTAAATCAACCACAAAAAGCATACTCTTTCTAGAAGTGATACATTGGCAGAAGCTGCAGGCACACTGGATTATTGCTGAAAAATAATGGTATTATTTCAGATACTTGTCTTCTAAATAACTAAGATAATTAAAAATCTGTGTTAATTGTAGATTGAAAATGAACTATGCCACATTTTTTCAGTTTATTATTTATGAGTCTTTTGCATTTTTTCTTTAGACGTGATTCATATTTTGAAATTTATGTTTCCCTTAGGAAAAATATATAGTATTAATGCATTATTACAAAGAAAGTTGCAGTCTATTTTTGCTCCCTAATATTACAGTGGGAAAAAATAATCTATCTGCAAAGAATAAAAAGAGTTTCAACATTTATCTTAACATTCTTTAAACCCAGTTTTTCTCCATCTTTGCTTTTTCATCTATTCTGTATTCCTGATTATTATACTGTACCATGCCATGCATATGCCTCTTTCCTTTAATTACTTTTTGTACTTACTTCTTCATCCACATTTTTACTGCTTGTTGCTAAGCAACATGCATAACATTAGGACATACGTTCATTTATCTTTGAACAATTTCTACTTCCTATTTGTGTCATTCCAATACTTTATCCCATTCAGTTTCACCCTTTTTTTCCATTATTTCACACCTTTCCCAGAGTATCTTGCCTACCAATAACTACATAATTTTTAATATAATTTCTAAACAGTTTATCTTTGCTTATTTAGAATAATATAATAAAGATTAAGTAAAACAAAAGGCAGAGCTATGAAGTCAGGAATGGAGAAGACAGTAAAGCTACCAAGGACATTCCTGATAGAAGGTCAAAAGACAACATGAGTTAGCATTTAAGATGTGCATTTCTTTATAAATGTGTCAGGATTTTGGAGGTAGAGAAAAGGGTAAATTTGATGCAGTTAAGAAAAGGGAGCTAACATGGGGTTTAAAAATTAGAATGCCCGGACAAAACAATTACTTAAGCAATTAGGAAGCGGAAAGCTTTGGTCCTGGCTACATGTCTTGGAAGTTGCACAGAACAGCAAACAGATTAAGTTTAATTCTCTGAAAGAGAATTCTCTGAAAGATTTTTATCATCCAACATATAGATATCGCAGGCATCTACATGAAAGGGTTCATAATAATATAAGCACTTGAAAATGTTTGTTTGTTTGCCAGAAATTCAACCACCTGCCACACCCCATAATTCTGTACAATTTTATTCTTTTGCTTTCTTTTATAAGCACAAAAATATATTCTCTTCAAGAACCCAGACAGTGTTAAAGCAGGGTAAGAAAGGAGTTAACAATGTCCTAAGGAATTAACCTTGCCAAATAACAGATGCTGTCAGCATCAATCAAATTTTCTCTTTTATAAAAAAAATTACTTAGAGGAACAGAAACAAAATGTTTAATAAGCAGAGAAATAATGAAATCTGGCCTACTATAGATTTCCTACATCTCATTCCCTAGAGACTTTTCCCGTTACAGTACTTGCAGTTCTCATCATGCTTCTCAGCCTCTTCCTTTTCCTTGCACAGTGGCTGCATTTGCAGGGTATGTTCCCTAGTTTCAGGGTTGAATAAGAGGCAGTATATGCCACAGCTGACTGAAGCTATGGATATGTTCAAAATCTACATACATGTAAGAAATGAGTAAACACCATTAATAGATAAAATGCTTCTGTTTCTCAGAAGTAATAAATAGTAAGTTCTCTGCTTCAGCCAGAAAACAATGTAGGTTGCCAAAAAATAAATTCTAAAAAACTCAGGATTTTTAACATTTGTATATAGTTCAGTTGAAATGGGCCAGTGCATTAAAAATAACTAGGACAGGATAGACAGAAAATGTGACTGCATAAGGCATTTTCCTAGAAAACCAGAATGATAAATGATGACAAAAAATAGCAGCAGTTATGTCCAAAAGTCAGAATATCAAACGAGGAGTTAAGGTACCTCTTTATTCCACAGTAGGGCACATTTTGTAATTTGCTTCAGATAAATTTGTTCTTACATCTTTCTTCTAAACATCAGCACATGCATAATATGATAAAGATTCTGGAATGGGAACTTCCACCATGGTTCCTGAAGTATAACACAAGACCAAGAAATTTTCAGTTCTTCTATTATTGCCTTAACTTTTATGTGAATCCTTATATGCTTTGACTGTGTTCATATAGTCTAAAACTCTGTCAGGATTCTGTCTTCTGATATACAAGGGAAAGATTATTACGTCTTTAAGTTTTTCAGAAATTGTTCCTCAGACCTTTTTGCCCGCTTATGATTTTACATTTAATTTGACAGAATTTACAATCCTTTCAACTTTCTTCATTTGGACAATGTTCCAACTTTTAAAAGAATGTCTTCTTTCTAAACAGCTTTCCTTACCCTCTCTTGTCAGTTTTCTTTCTTTTTGATAAGTGTTATGCATTCGCTCCAAAACTCCAGTTCTATGTTGTGAAATAATCTTCATTCTGCTAGCAAAGAATTACTTATTTGCTGCTGCTTTATTTTTATTCTTAGCAAACATATTCACTTTTGCTTATGCACTTTCTGTTCAAATTCAGTACAAAGGTAGGGGATTTCATAGCTTTTCCTTATCCGTGCATAGAGGCTGAATCTAAAGCCATTATTGTGCCTGGGCTGTAGGGGAGTCCTTTGGTAATGACATTTTGAACAGGGTTTGCTCTTGCCTGGGATGATGTCAAGACTTGCTTCTAATCCTGTGGTCTTCCTGAAGGAAAGGAAAATTCCTGAAGCCCAGGTAATTCACTACTCAGTGGAACTGACTATGAGAAGCTTCCATTCCTGAACAGTCCGGATTTCAAGGATGAAAAACATAGGAATGGGTCAGCACAATTGGATTGCTGTGCTATACACACATGAAAATAAAATTTATATACATTTTCTAAAATCAATCCTCAGGAAAAAGAACACCAGAACTGACAGCAGGCAAATAAATTACTTAATTATAGTCTTGTTAATTATGTGAATTATGTGAATGTCAGTGACTCCTCACTGACCTTTTTCACTAGATCTAATGAACTAGGTCTAAAATGGACTCATCATATTACAGTCCCTTTTAAGAGTTTATGAAGCTGTTTGTTAGTGCTAAAAAGTTAGCCTCAAGAATTTACTAACTTTCCAACATAATATGCCAAGGATAAGTAAATAGCTAAAATTCTTTCAAAAAAAATGAAAATTTGAAAATATGAAAAAACTCCAGGTCCTTTAAATTACACTAAACTGTTTAAAAGATTACAGGATTATTCCTTCTCAATATATATTTCACACAAGGAACAATTTATTAGCTCCTCATGCTGGAATAACAATCACACTTCAAAATTCTAGTGACAGCATATTAAATATATTTAGACATAAGCAGAGGACAATCCTGTTGTGTATTTATATTCACTTATGTAAGAAATCAATATTGTATTTGGCATTAGAGTGCATATGACACATATATGTGGAATAAACCAGCAGATAAAGACCAACAGAAAGAATAAAATTTGTGCCTAAGTTTACTATTTGATACACTAGCTAGTACTACATGACCCTGCTCCTTAGCGAAATCTCTGAAGTGCTACTGAATATCATGTGTGTACATGTGAGGTCCATGTCCTGTCAACAAAACCCACAGAAACTAAAATCTGGGCTGAAAGGGACCTCTAGAGATCATCTCATCCAACCTCATATGAAAAGTAGGACATAAGATTAGGCTACCCAGAAGCCTATCAGATTGAGCTTTGAATCTTTCCAGCAAGGGAAATTCCACCACTTCTCTGGGTAACCTATTCCAACTGCTTTTCTGCAGTTGGGCATTTACATGATCTTTCTTCGATACTGATTCTCTGGTGTCCATTAAGATTCATTGACTTGCATAACAGCCCTTCTGTTGGGATACTTACAGAATCTCTCTTCTGCTTGGTTCCCCAATTTTTAGGAATTTTGCAGAAATTCAATTATTTATAAGACCTCAGTTTGTGGTATTTCTTTAAAACTTGTCTGTACTTTTCAAAGGTATTCGTGAGAGGACACACATTATCTTACATGCCTTCTTTTCGTAAGAACTCAGTAAAAAAGCCACAGAAATATCACTAAAACTGAAACATGAGTAATTCTATAAACATTGCTAAATTGATGAATATAAGGATTGCTGAGCATACACATATCATTTAAATGCTATTAATATTTTAATTAAAACAAAAAAAAGAGGAAATAAATGGCTCTGTGCAAGCTATCTTATAAATAATACATGTTGCCAGTTACCTTGAGAGTATTTCCTAAATCAAGTAATAATTTGGTCTGTTAGGTTAAAAACAAGTGCTGTAACCCTGTATCTCTTGAAACTAGCTATTAATTTGTTGACATGCATTATTACTATACCCTCTTTTCAACTGTGATGCAGTTCTGATGCTGATTTGCATCCTCAGAATGCAGCAAAGATTGTAAGAAAATGAAAGATTGTAAGAAAATGAAACAATAACTAATACCTCAAAACACAACTGGCAAAAGTCACAGCTTGACAAAAAGGCTGTTCTAATATGCTATAGATTGTGTCATTTTGATTTTTGTCACAATTTTAACCTAGCATAAAGCAACTTTGCAAACATATTTTTCCTATTGCAAAGAATGGTTGCTAATGATATTATTCTCTATTGATTAACTAAAAAAAAAATCCAAACATACCCACATTTGAGGCTAGCAGCATATGTCGCAGACTACAATCCAAATAAACGGAACAATTTATTTTGCTTCAAATCATCTTTTGCTTAACACTCAAAGAAATTCCTAGTTTTAATAAAAAGCATGCTCTGAAAAAGAACATTTTTCGCTGTAGGGTAGAGATTCAGTTATCAAAGAAAATGAACAAGAATTGGTTTCTTCTAATGCGAGTTTAATAGTTAACTTGAAATCAGTTTGAAGGAGTCAGTTTTTTTCCTCAGTTTCTATCGTGCAACACTGTTAAAAAACAACCAGCATCTGCATAGGTAGCAGAAATCTCTAGGCTGCAAAAACCCTACTTTTACACTGCCAAAAGCAATCATTTCACAGTTTTGGCATTTTTGGCACATGTGACAAAAAATACCTGCTCTACTACTATCCCAGATGTTAGTCATAAGAAAAAAGAAAATCAATCTTTCATGTGAATTTGGTCTATTTCATAATTCTTCCTTCTCATCCTTTTAATGATTGCCTACAGTTTTATCCTCTCTGAAAGGAATTGTCTTTAAAAAGAGCCCTGGCCCTGGGAACACGACGTCCTAAGCCCTTACGGCAGCATCAGAACCCTTTAATAAGTTATAGCATCATAGCTGTAATACAGTAACTGGCCATACCCTTGCTCCATGGTAATGCAAAATTAAGTGGATTCACATAAAGTACCACTGAGAATGGTTTATGCTACAGTAATTTACTTTTCACTTCAAGGACCAATGAAAGCCATTGTAAATGGTAGAAATCATAAGCAAGAGGCATGAGGCAGTGACTTATTAAGATTTGCTGATTGAATTGCTAATGTTTGTTTTGCCAGTTCCTCAAAAAATAGGAAAAAAATCCCACCTACTATCTTTATGCCGGAGGTTTAGCTTTAAAAAAATATTTGAAATTCATTTTATGCAGTCATATTTTCCCAAATTAGAAAAAAAAATATGTTAAATTATTTGGAAGGAAAAAAATGTACAAACATGTGGAACTTCATACAACATACACATGCCTGATCTCAAACCTGCAAAAAACCTAGTGTGTGCTGAATCCAAGCATACTAGTAGTTCTTTTATCTTCAGTTAAATTGATACACACAAAAGTGACTTTTCTGGGAGACTGGAAAAATAGATATAGGTTATGTCTGCTAAAAATGCAGTTTCAAAGTTTTGTTAAGGTGGTCTGGGGGCAGATTTATGTATAATGAAAACTCCATGCAGTGAAAAGTGTATTGATTTATTGCTCTAAAATGAACTGCATGCCGAATTCCTGGTAGATTTACCTTGTTTTCTAGATAATTTTTATATTAGTTAACTTTCTATTACACCAGCATTAATACTAATGAACAATTTCAGTTTATAGTAGGAAAATACATAGTTAAGTAATTGGTTGACAAATGTGGAAACAGACTCATAGAAAGGAAAACCAAACCAAATACATTGCCAATAATCATATATATCTATCTATAGGTGTTACTTCAGGTGTTTCTCCCAGAACATCATCTCACTTACCTGAGCCTGACACACTTACAGTCTTAATTGTGAACTGTGGATCAGTTCCCTGTGTAATGAAGCATCAAATATGTACTGTCTTGAAAAAATGAACTAGTGTTAGGAGAAAGCTTCTCAGTATAAAAATTATTTAATTTTTTTGCAATGCAATTGCAGTATAAGTACCATGCTCTAGCATTTTAACTAGTCCATTCTCTACTGTTTTAACTAACCAGTTTAGGCTGGTTCCTTTAATTCATTACAAAACCACACTTTATCAAAAATAATTATTAAAAAAAACTTATTAACTCTGCAATTAGTTTTATATACTATTTCACAGAGACCTAATCTGATAAGGAAATACTATAAATCACAAAATTGGGAGAGATTTCCACATTCCATTTTTTAGGAAGAAACTCCTACTGAGGAGTTGCACAGACCAACATTAAAGTCCAGGAAAAATTCTTAACAAAAATAATGAAACAAAATGCTTTGTAGGAAGTAATTCTCCCAAAAAGAGCATTCTCTTTTCCTTTATTATCAGCTAGTTATGAAATGGCACTGCTATGCACAAACACAGACTGCTACTGTGCAGGTAGTGTAAATCTTTATCCTTTATACTTGTTGCTCTTAGGAGTGACAGACGCAACATCAGGCCTGGTGACCTGTTCTGAAGTCTGTACATCTAAACCTATTTTACCTAAGAAGGAACTGGTTTGTTCCTAACTGTTTTGTTAGGACCTTTTTTTTTTTGTCTTTTCTTTTCCTGTTCCTCTCATTGTTTCATAAAGGGTGAAATGAAATGAAGTGGGTACTGTGACAGCTGCTGGAGTCGTCACCTCACGAATGCCACCTAAGGACAGGTAGGAGAATTGTTTTTCTCTCTGTCTTCCTGGAGTGAGATATTGGTTACGGAAAAACAGCCCAAGTCCAGTCCATCACAAGAGACAGTAAATAAAGGTGCTACACATTTTTAGATGACATTGACTTTCTCAGGATTCCTGGGGAATTCTGATATTCAGGCTGGTTTCCCATCTTCTTTTACAAATTTTAGGGCAACAGTATTTATTGTCTGTGTGCATGAGACCAGCTTTTAACCATCGACTCAGAAAAGAGAAACGTACCCACACACATACACAGGCACTGACAAAAATGGATTTTTTCTATTAGTGATAGTTCTCAAGAGATAAGAAAACAGACTTGTGTAGGTGATTAAGTGTGATAATATGAAAGGCTGCAAGACAGTTGCTTAAGAAACAAGAACAACAAAGGAATAAACTAGTGCAGGCATCACCAGAGCTGGAATGACATTGCACTGTGTACTACGTTCCCATGGCAACTGGCCATAGGAAGATGAATGTTTCATATTCACTGTGCTCTGCAGTACATGTCTATAAATCAAACTTGCATTAAAGAGCACAAGATTTCTGTGGGGTGGCTCTCCAGACCAGGGTATTTCCTTCTTACTAGAAAATTATACAAAAAAATGTGAGACAATTAGGTCATTTTTAGTATGGAAAGACCTAATATATACAGAAGTACTAAAATGCCTGTAGTGTGTGATCCTATCAAATGAAGGATATAGCAGCATAAAATGCACATCATGAATGCCTTCCTTTCTTCCTTAATACCTGCTCTAGGCTTGCTAGCTCTAAAAACCATATGAGACTTAGCTGTCCACTTTTGCTTTTTAAGACATTTCTCATAATTTGTTAGTTCATTCACAAGTGATTTGTTTTCAGCTTATTTCTTTTACCATTTCCATTATTCTAGTCTAAGGTTTTAACATACAAATACCTATCTTTCTTTAGAAATGATACAGCAAAGACAAATAATTTTTTACCAGCAGTAATTAATAATATTGTGTAATTCCGTTTAGATAACATATTTTTATTCACAATGGAAGAAAATGCTACTTGGTTTTTTTCTTCAAAAATTTGAATCTTACTTTAAAAAAAATGTTCATTTACAGAGAACGAAAAATTACATATCATTACTACAAAAGGTATATCACATATGCAGAATAGCCTTTTTATAAAGAAATTCTTTTGTATTTAAGTCATTTAGAAAAGACACACCAATAAAGAATTTAGCATCAAACCATTTACCATACTAAGTACTCCTGCAATTCCTGTCAGTCATGAGTCGAGTTTTTATGGAACAGTGGCATTTTAATCAGATGCACATCAGCTACATGATAAACTTTGGAGCATATTGTTCAATGTAAATACAATATTAGCTTGGAAACACTAAAAAGTTACAATAGCTTAAAAATAAAACCAGCCAAGATTATGGTCAGTTAGTACAATCAAATCAAATTGAAAACTCATTTTGGAAAAGTTTAGCAACAACTAACTACGCAGAGTATTACTGATGTGTGTAAGAAATTAATCCATTAGGAGAAAGAGCGCCTACATTAAATATTATTTTAACAGTATGAGATGAAATCACATTTGCATTCGTCCTATTTTCATGTCATAAGAAAAACCCTGCCCACTTACAATGCTAAGAACCACTGCAAAAATCTTATTTCTTTCATAGAACAGAAATGCTCACTTGTATACAATGCAAACAGTTTTATATGAATAGGAGCAATAAGTGGTAAAATTAAGTATTTATGACTTTAGTGTTGAGAAATACAAGCCTAGTAAGATAGCAGAGGCCCTGCGAAGTAGAGCAAGTGGGCATATAGGGTATGCCCTATAGAGGAGAATGGGATGGTTAAGGCAGGCTGACTGGCAGACTAAGGCATAAACAGCTCAGTGGTAAATTACAGAATTTCAGCTCTGGTACTGGGCAACGCTAGGTTTGGGAACATCAAAAACAGTAACATATCTATACATCTTGTAATATGTATATGTGCCAGCTACAGTAAATTTGGATGTACCTGGATCCTAGAAGGATGAAATCATCAGTACGAACATGACACACCTGCTTGCGAAGACGTGGGACACTCGGTCCCTGGGACTGAAACTGCAGCCTCAGGACCAGAGGAGGCGTGAGAATAACACCAGGAACAGGTGGGTGCTCAGGAGTGTGCACACAACTAACTTCACTCCCTTGTTCCTGAGATCCCGTTCTTTGTAATATTGTATTGTTTTCTTATTTCTTTCCTTTTTTGCAACAATTAGAATTAGACTAATAATAATTCCTTGTTTAGAGCACTGATATTTCAGTAATACTAACAATAAATCCTTGACTTTACTTATCAGTGTGTCTTCTCCGTAGCCATAACAAGATAATTTGTGTAACAGTTGCTGTACAGATAGGTTAGAGAATGATGCTTGCTCTACCTGGCTTCTTGCTATATTATATTAAACATTTTATATCTATTTTAGCATTAATAATATATGTGAACAGTAAATAAAGGAATTGTATCTTAAAGTCTCAAGTTTGGTAAAATTGATGCAAAGTTTATGGATGCCTATTAATGGCATACCTACAAATGAAGTAATTACATATCCAAAACCCACAGTATTGTAACCTTGGTGTAGGACTCCCATATTTTGCTTGTATATGTATTATGTGAGATATTCAGAGCTCAAGGATTGAAAGTGGATTCGAGTATCTTATCCTGAATATTACATTTACAGTAGGATCTTACTTTCATACAAATAAGCAAATTAAAATAGGTAACTCATGGTCAGATGGAAGAGATGTGTTTGAAAAGTGATTTTACTCAAAAGCATCTTAGTTTGGCATGTTTTAGTATCTCAAATTATAATTATTTGTGCTTTAAATATTTAGGATGAATCTACGGAAAGCTAAATGATTTCATCAGTGTCCTTCATTCTTAATGCACATCAAATACTGATGTTCCCACTTCTTGAGTTTTACATAGCATGAATATCTTTGTTTTCATTTTTATATCAAGCAGTATGTTGAGAATTATGCTCAGTACCAGAAAATAATTCCCTATACTGCATGGTAGAGGTTCCTTTTAAATTCCTTTCCCTTAAAGCTATGTGGCACTAACCAAAGGCTTAGAAGCTTCCATTTTAATTTTTAAAAGTATAATAAAATAATATATCCAACAACATAATACAAAGCTATAAAAAACTAAAGGTTCCCACCAGTACATAAAGTGGTTTAGATAGGATCTCAATTACACTGAAAAATCTATAAATTAACAGAAGTTGTTATTCATATGACAATTTCAGAAAGCTCTAAAGAAAGCTTGACTGCTCTATAGACTTGACTGCTACATGTTGCATTAATTGCTAAAGAAAAAATAGGTTTTGAGAAACTCTTTTACAATATGAAGCTAATGCTAAATATAATTGATAGTGCCTCAAGGTATTCTACTTGGATTTTCGTTTCTGGACAGTGGACCCCAAAAGGACAGTAAAATCACTTGGAGATCATAAGAAAAATATATCACACAGTTTTTCAAAGCTGTGGAGGACATGAATACAAACATTTCTTTCCTTTTTTTGGAATAATGCGAGTTGTGCAATTTTTGTAATAGACTGCATTGTAAACCGTATTTATGTTTAACAAAATCTGAATGCCTCACATCAGTCTGATAATACATTTAAGTATTACTTACAGATTTTGTAGCAACAAGCTCTTGTTTAAAATATCCTAAAATAACCTTCTTAAAATAATTACTTTCCTCAAAATGCATTATATCTTTAGAGCAAAGAGGCATGAGGATCATCTAAGACACCTAATTTTGATTTTTGTTATCTTCATATTAGCAGACTTAAAGATGCACATACCTAGTCTTGTCGACTAAAATGTGCCATGTACTATGACACATACAAGAAAAAACTTTCCCCACACCCTCCAAGTATACAAGCCCACAAAATGAACATCACATTACTACAAGTCATCTTAACCTGATCTGTAATATATTAATAAAGTTCAGACCAGATACTGCCTGTAATCTCAACTTCATATTATATGACACCATACAACTCTCTTGTCATTATTTCTGAGTCACGCGAAGGTGCTTCTTAGTATATAGCCTATAAAATTAGAAAATTATTCAGCCCTCAGTAAACAAACAATCTTTCAGCCTTGGAGCTGAACACATACATTGTTCATATCAGTTTGTATGGACGTTAACATGCCTCACACAATTGTATGCTTGAAAATTGCATGTCTTTTAAAGATTGTGCTCAACAAGCTACCTGATGTCACGCCTGCAATAGTGAGGGAATCATTTCAGTGACCAAGTTGCTTCCAGACAAGTCATTCATATCATCAATAGGAAGTTTAACACTTTTCAAGGCAAAGTTTTCCAAAATACTTTTGAAAGGGTCCAGTTGCAACCGCAGTGTGAGCTCATTTTTTCTACAATCTACAAATTACTCTTTCGAATTTTACCCTTTCATCCAGGGGCCAAATTTAACTTACAGAAAATTCCACCAACAGTATCTATTACCAGATGCACTGCAGTTGCAACTCTGAATTTTTCAAGAGACAGATCCTATGTGCTGATTTTCCTGACTACATCAGGAATGGAAGTAAATACTTTTAGGCTTCTCAGGCTACCAATTATTTCCTGCATTTGGTAATAGTTAATGGATTTTACACTATTTATTATAGATGCTGGGCAAATCTCTGTTCTTGTAAAGTATATAAGGACACAGACACAGCAATGTGCTGAAGCTTGTATCTTTTGCTTCATGACAGAATCTAATGATTTCAATTAACTAAAATATATACAATAATCTAAGAATAAGGAACTTTCTGTCAATCTTACCTGAAGGCTTCAACTACAATTCTTTCAGATAATTTGGGAAAAAATGAATGGCTGGCTTTCTTGAAGTCTTCTAAAGTCAAAAATCTTCTGCCTTTTAAATCAAGATTAGAAAAGAAAAATAATACAAATAATTTAAGAAATTAATACATTTATGTTTGTTACTTCTAATATGCTTATACCTTCTTTGAAGTTACTGTATTTGCATGTAAGGAAATGGCTACATTAAAAGGTATGGATGAAGGATCTATGAAGGATTTTATACTACCAATTCCTTTGTGCCACTGTGAACTCTGTTCAAAAGCACTGTGCCTACAACTCTCATATTTAAAAGCTTTAGCTTTAGAAATGATGATTTTGAATAAAAAAATTCACATGTGAAACTTTAAAAAAACAGACTCTAAAGTAAGCAAAATTACATTCCAAAACTACCATTTATTGAGATCTTTGTCAGCTAGTTCTCTGAGTACTGTTTCAAAAACTTCCTTTCACAAAATATTTTTCCTTCTGATTAATCTTATTGCAAACTTAAGCTCTTAAATATGTTTTAGCAGATTGATATCCTATGATCACCTTGTCTGTCAATTAATTTCCAGATCCTGAAAAATAAAGTATCTCATTATTCGTAAAACAGACAGCACAACAAACCAAAGAATTTAGAGCACTTGAAATGGTTAAATTCCTTGAAATAACTCACTTCAAACATTAACACTTAAAAAATTACTTTTAGTCTCTTGCAACTTTAGTTGCAAAAATCTGCAATGGATGCTTATCCAATCATCCCAATATCCAATCTGCTACGTTTCCACTTCCGAGGGCCACAGACTTACTGTATGTTAGGGAAAAACATGCAGTGGATAATCTGAATGCTAGGTATCTGTTGGTTCAGAGGCTACTGATGTTCTCCTTTTTTTAATCATAAGGAGAGATCATCTTTGATTTAAAAAGAATCACCACATCTACTTCTCACCGAGAATGGAAGAAATCCTTGGCTTTGGTTTCCTTTCCTTGGGCTATCATGTTGGCTAAAAACATCACCAGGCACAGAAATCTGCAGAGTATGTGGCCCAGACTAATGAGTGCAAATAGCAGAACACCAGAGTAACAGAAATAATGAGAGGTAGTAAAAGCCAAAAGGTATGGGGAATGTCTAGAAATTTGTTTTAATTGCTGGAGAAGCTCATAGCACACCAGACAACTCATAACTACTGCCTAGAATCCTGCAGCTTCCCGATCTTTGTTAATGTTAATAGAAACATTATCAAGATATTTGTTATTGTCTTTCTTTGTTACTTCATTTTGCAACGTTAAGGGCACTCTTTAACCTCATTTTACTCCCTTGAAATATTCTATTTGGCTTATTTGTTTTAGATTTAAATCAACACTCAAAGCATTTAGCAGAGGAGAAAAAAAGTTACCTTGCATGTCAAAAGCTGAGAGTATATGCCTTATTTCATTACTGAATAGCTGCACAGCCCTCTTTGTGTTCGTGAAATTTAAAACATTTTCGAGTAATATACTAGAAAATGGGAGAAAAAGGAAAATATAAATAAATCTCACTGCAAAAAAAGAGCTTATTTTTTTCTCCTTAAAAATATGCAAATAACTATAGTTTTAATTTTATAAACATAAAAATAAAAATGGAAATAATGTTTCTCAAAGCAAGTTCACAAAAACATTTCAGTAGCTTCTAAATTTGAGTACTGTGCTTCTGCTTACTTTTCCTTCTTGCTAGCCATCTCATCTTTGTTTAGACTTGAGAGAAATACAAACTTTCCTAACTCAACAACACTCGCATGCGCTTGATAAAGCTACACAGGACACTGCATAAACACTGTACCTGCTATCATTCCCAGCACTGAGTGAAGGCTCTGAGATGCTCTATAGACTCAGATACAATTTCCTAATAAAACTGAATGGTAAAACTGGGTTAATTATTCCTCTTGTGTACTGTTTGAAACTCTTCATATGTACACGTATCTCTTTTTTTTAAATGAACTGAAAATGAAAGAACTTAAACTACAAACCTAGATTGTAAGTTTTGTCTTAAAACAAAACTTGTCTTTATTTTTTTCTAAAAAATAAAATGTAAAAATTAAGAAAGAAAAATCTGCCTCCAAAATGTGCCTCCTCACAAAATGTGCAAAATCTTGATATCAGGATTTCTGAAGAAAGAATTTTTTTGGCAAAAATAAATGTAGCTTCCGTTCAAAATTTATACGGACTAATATTTTTCCTTTTTTCTTTCTAATATGTACTTTATGCCCATTGTGAACATTTTAGTTTTCTTTAGACCACAGTATGACTGCATTTTTTCTTTATCAAATAACTCAGCAAAAGCTCTGCATTTCTCTCTTTTGATCTATTCATACTCTGTTCTTTTTGCAGTGATTCAAAAGCACAGCTCCTTCAGCTCCACCTGCTGTCAATTCAAATCTTAAACTGCAAGTATATGGATTTCCAGTGTTTCATTCCTTATTTCTTCTTGAAAAAAAAAATCACACATTAAAAACTGTTACACTCTCAGTTTCCAGGATTACAAAGACATGCTGATTTGAACTGCTAGGTTCTGTACATGCACAATTTCTTTAATAACAGAGGTTGCTTAAACATACTGAACCTGTCTGCATGAACAGTTTCCCATTCAATTGGATAACTATGGAAGAGAAACCATAAAAAGCAACACAAGCTTTCCATCCATTTATTTTTCTCTTTCAGTGTAACTTACAAGCCCAGAAAATTATAGTATACAATTTTCCTTTTCTTGACTGACTCCTGTAATATCGTGCCGCCTATTTATTGATCTTTGGGAGCTGGTGATTTATGCACTACTAATACAAGCTATAAAGCCATCTAAACACACAAAAAAGGTAATATTGAAAAAAAAAAAAAAAAAAGGCAATCGAGCCAGTTGGTAACAAATTCATAATAATGACTTATGACTATTTTAAGACCAGATATTCATTCATATGTGGTTGCTCTCTTGAAAAAAAAAATCCAAGTGAAGTGCTCAGTCATTACTTTTGCCTGAATAAAAGATTTAGAAGTAATGGTGTGGTTTAATAAATCTTTTTTTTTGATGTCAGTGCTAGAACAAACGAATCCAGCCTTCATATCACTGCTCAACTGTATCAATACAAACGCTGGTGAAGTCACATGGCAAAGAGGATTAGGGTACTTACTGTTAACAATATATTTTTTTGCCACTTTTTTTTTTTTACATGAATCAGTTCTTCAGTATGATTTGACACATGGCCCCACAAGCAGATGCATCGACACAATTGAGAGGGCAGCACAAACACAGGAATAAACAAGAACTATATAAATGGAAAGGCTGTTGCAGAAAAAAATATTTAGTGAACTGTAGTGTAAGATGCCAGTACGCACCCCGCTGGGAACCCACTGGGACAGTATCAAAAAAAAAATAAATCCTTTTTAGTTACTTGACAACTGAACACTGCAAATCACCAAATACTTCTTTGTATCATCACTACTATTTATATATAATGCTATTAAAAGGGTCACTTTGAGAACAATAAGTTCAAAAGTAAATTACAAAAGCATCGCAAGTATTTCAAAACTAAATGAAATGCTCTGATCCTGTTTAACAGCCATGGAGAGCTCATTTATGGGTAATCTACACCAGGTTCTTCCTTAGGCTTCTTACAGTCTAAACTACCGATTTATTAAAATTATGAATGAAAAGAAGTAGAAATCATTGACAGCTCAGTACTTGTGTATTACCTGAATGTTCTGGGTGCACAGAAGACACTGCTGAATCCACTTCCATCTGGAAGAGAGGAAACAAACCTGGTGTTATCCGTCTGAACTCCTACAGGGTTTCCATTTTGTATTAACAGTTTCTGACTTAACTGAATTTTGAGATCATAAATTGCATGTCTACTGTAAAATCATCTGTGGTATTTAAGAAAGATTTTATTTTAATTTTACAAAAACTCTTCCTTGCCAAGTAAATTAGACAGAGAGCCTAATAAAATCCTAATCAGGAGTCCAGTTTTAAACTCAGTATGCTAAACAAGTATGTTTAACTTTACACAGATAGGAGTTGAATCACACAAAAAACCCCTACATAATACGCATTTTTGTTGTTTTTCAGCATCCAAATTTGTGATGTCCTTGAAACAAACAAAAACGTTTGTTTCAGTAGTCAGACTGGAAACAAAACATTTCCTGAAAAGTAGTTTAAAATTCGTATGGTAAAATTGTGTGAAATATTTTTTAAAGAGATATAAGAGATTAAAAAAATGGAAATGAAACAAGAAAATGTTTGCATCATCCAATTTCCCATCCTGAAGCCAGTCCATTCCTGTTTGATATTATGTGGTATAGAGCTCCTTTACTGCCTTTCACTAGGATCTTAAGTCATTTTTTTCCCCTCACAGTAACATGGGAATGATGCTTACATGTTTATGTAAGTAAAATGTTAAAAATGTTCCTGGCGGCTGAAGTACGGCAGGCAGGAGAGCAGCTGGGATTCCTCAGATTGTCTCCGGCTGCGGATGCCCAGGCCTGGCAGCTCGTTCCGCAGCACGTGCCAAGCTCCCAGCACCCTGGTAGGAGCCCACGGAGCTGGGGCACGGAAACCTGGACGCACTTTGGGCCTGGCACAGTGGGGCCCTCTAAGCACAGCGCGAATGGGACTTCTGCTTCCATCTGACGGCTGCACTGAGCTTCAGAGCGAAACTTTGGCTGGGGCAATGACACAAAAACATCTCAATAAGGTGACTTTCGAGGTATTTTTGATATAGTCTACATCAGCCAACAGATTGTTCTGCCTTCAACTGCTATTTCTGTAGTACTCTTTTGTTTGAAATACTTAAGATCCAAATGTGCGCTTGTCAAGCTGAGTGGTTATTGACACCAATTTAGACCAATTCAAATACTTTGGGTACAAAGGGGACCATTGAACCAAACTTTCAGAAGAAAAAAAAATATCATCTCCTGTTAACAAAATCCCACAACACTGTGAGTTTCCAGTAATGACGACTTATATGTGCTAATAAATGTACATACAGTAACAGTCCAAAAAATCAGCTTTATCTCATTCCATTTTCATGCCTTCCTAATTATCTGTCTTAGCAGCTTGATTTTAAAAAGTAGCAAGTACTGAACCACACACACAAAAAAATTAAAATAGTATTTTAATAAAAAATGGGAGTAGTATTTCGTCAAATTTCATCTAATGATTCTGAAGGAGTAGAATGTAATTCAAATTCTTAGTTCATGTTTCTTGCAGTAAAGACAATTTTGGTGACATCTTGTGGGAAAAATTAGTATTACTTTTTGTTTAAAGAAACAAAAACCTTTATAAAAATGATGTATCGGCAATTTACTAATTTACTAAAAATGCAGGTAATGCTAAATAATTGCCATTTCTACTAATAAATATATATTTTACTGTGTACTGTGGTTTAGGAAACAATCTTACCTTAACTATAACATATACACACCAATTCCTACTTCTTGGAAAAGCTGCTCTAAGCGCTTTGTCAGAATTGGTTATAGCTACTTCTGAAAAAATACAAGTTCCATAACTCCAGTCTTTGATGTTAGTCATTTTGACAACAAAGTAGATCTGACATTAAAATACTCAAGAGCTAGATACTATGAAACAAAATTTAATTCTTGCATTTGCTTGCTACGTGGTGCATGCAGAAAGTTAAGTTTCTCAGAAATAGATTAAACCCACCAAAATGTTAAACAAAATACAAGGCCTAACCAGCAATGACACAGGAAAGATGTGGACGTGTCAAAGCCCACAGCTGATACATGCAAGTTAAAGCTGCAAAGCAAAGTGCCCGATAGTGCAGTGCGCTCTCCCTATTTCACAACCATGTGAACAGGCAGCCAGTCACTGGAGAGAGGATCATTCCTGGAGTTGGGACCACTTATCGAGCTAGCAAACCACAGGAGCACAGAATCACCCAGGGAACCAGCATCATTAGTTTTTGTGTCACTACACAGAGAGCACAGCCTAGGACCACAGGTCACAGCCTGCCTCGGGAGACAACAGGCATCACTTGGCACCTTCCCAGGAAGAAATACCCGAACTTGAAACCCTTTGCCCCAGGGAGTCCTCACTTTTATTCTCTTCCCAAGCAAGAGATGCCCCATGCCTTATTTGAATGCTATGAGCATGCACTGAGTGTTCCTGCTGGAACAAGCATTCAGGGAATTTAAACAGGAGAACAAGCTAATTCTTGGGTACTAACTATTCACAGGTGAAAGCCACATAGACCAATACAGTTCAGAGCCTGACCAAGAGCAGAGCTTCAAAGTGCAGGCATAGCAATACCAAAAACAAGGCCTGCCTACAGCTTAGGGTGCTGTTTAAGATGAAGTCTGCCATACAAACAAGGGTGAGGGGATGCTGAGCATTTTCCTGGTCAGAATTCAGCAGTTAAGACTCAGTTAAGCCCCCAAGCTCCCACTCCCGCCTCCTTTATTATTATTATTTTTAATATGTATGCATATCTCTAAGTCATTTGAAAAATGCTTACTCACAGCTGAAATATATCAGAGATGACTTCTTACAGTTCAGTAAAAGTGACTTTTTTCCACTTTAACATTTAACTGATGTGTTCTTTATGCTCTTTTTGATATTTTTTACACCACAACAGTGGAAACATAGTTTACAAAACTGCATTAAGCCATGGGATTTATCCTTTATATTCCTGTGAGCATGCAGCACATGGTTTCTTTCAATAAACCTTTATTTTCTTAATGCCTTCCTACAGCTATTGATTTATATCATCATGGCTAAAGCTTTCACTTAGTACCCAAAATATCTATGCTTTTAAGAATACGCATTTGTTTTTATGACATGCAGTACTTTCTTGTCAAATAGTACCACAAAGTAAACAGAGTGCATCACTAGTAAAAAACAGTAATGTGGATCTCATCTCCAACTTTAGAATAAGCTCAATATATCAATTATTCCATATTTGCACAGTGCATCCTTCTGCTAATCACAGCCTAGAGAAATAAATTCTTAGCAAGAATGACATTGGTTTGATTATTCTCCCAGAAATGCTCACAAATAACAAATTTTCTTTAAGAATCTGGAATCATTCCTGTTTAACAACCCTAGTCTCATCCACTCTGACCAATATAAACCAGCCTGTGAAGACTGTTCCCAGTGAGTCACCCATACGGGCTGAATCTTCAGAACATAAATGATGATAAAAGATGTGTACCTTTGAGTGCCTTCTACCAAACAGCGTTACTACAGTGACTTTAAAAATGCTTAAATAACCTTTGATATCTTCATCATATGCTTCAAAAACCTATAAGAACGCTTACATTAAAAAGACAATGAATCTGATCTAAAATACAAGTTTTTACTTAGTATAATAGTTAAGGGAAGAATAAAACAGCTACTTACAGAACGATCTATTCTATTTAAAACCAGCTGAAAATCAGTCCTGCTAGAGTCAGAAGCCTTATCTTACACCAGCTAAAACTATCATTAGTTCAATTAATGCCAAACTTCCCTATACTTTATACTTGGGTAAGAAATATAAGAAATTGAGCACATAACATGAAGATCTAGTTCCCATGAGAGGCCTTCAGGCCCAGGAGAGCTTCAGCAAGCCCTGATAAACCATTAAACATCCTCGAGGACTGGGGCCTCGAGGACTGGGGCCTCGAGGAGCGTACGGGCGAGCTGCTCCGCTCCGGGAAGCGGCACGATACACAACCCTGCGCGGGAGCCCCGCGGGAAAGCGCTAAGGAAGCCGCGGGGACGAGCCCCGTGGGGCAGCCTGCTGGTTTTGCTCCGCTCCCGCGGGAGACACGCACAACACTTGTTAACTGGTAACAACCAGACTAACGGGACCCCGCAGGGTGTCGGCTCCGGTCGTTAGCGGCACCCGCTCGCCCCGCAGCCCCTCGGCGGGTGGAAACACCCAAAGCCGCCCGCGGTACTGGCGGCACGCGGCGCCGCACGCTGCCTAGCAACCCGCGCGCCGCCGGCGCCTATTGGCCGCGGTGCCCAGAGCCACCGCAGCCCGAGCGCGCTTATTGGCTCGGTGTGGCCGAGGGCTGCGTGCGCGCTCGGGCTGTGCCGGAAGGGGAAGGGGCGGGCTCTGGTGGCGCGTGGCGCCGCGCCGAGGTGAGTGGCGGGGAGCGGCCGTTGGGCTCCGCGCGCCGCCGGGCCCTGGCGCGGGCGGGTCTGGGCTCTGCGCGCCCCGCCTCGTGCCGCGTCTCTCGGGCTGCAGCCTGCGGTGCTGCAGCCGCTGTGGTCGGGGCAGCCGTCAGCTGCCTCCGCCCGTGGCGCCTCCGGCCCCTGCGTCTGCACAGCCACGGGTGCTGGGCCTGGGGGGCAGCCGTGCTGTAAAGAGCATCTGTGTGGTGGGAGTCGCATAACAAGTACTCACGTGGTGAAAGTCATTCCTTATATTTTTTCAAGTGTTTTTGTGCACGTGTTCCCCTCACAGCCCTCTCTGTGTGCATTTACACACTAGCTACTTGTCCCGTGGTGCTCACCACTGTTAGGAGGGTTTATTCATCTCTCATTGCAAAAGCAGACAAGCTTTCTGTGCTGTGAGGTACCACCTAGCCTGTATAGGCTAGTTTACATAGTCTGGAAATCGCATCAAATAACAACAACAAAAACAAAAAAGCTACAGGGGTGAGTGAAAGGATAGTTGGAGGGAAAATAGCTTTAAGCACAACAAATGTGGTAAAGTTTTTTTGCCTTTGTTTTGTGTATTTGTTTCTTCCCCCTCCATCGCCAAGAACATGCTTCAGGAAGGAGCCCATGGAAAGTGGACAGTATCTAGCAGCGATGAAAGTACTGAAGAGGTTTCTGATAATGAAAAGCCATCTACCTCCTTGCTGTCGCATGCTGCCCAAGGCAAGACCAGCGCGCCGCAGTATTCGTGCTCTGAGGCCAGGAAAGCCGCTCACAAGAGGAAGGCCTCTCCCCTGAAGTTCATCGATAAAGGTTTTCCCACAGAAGCACGCCCAGCAGAGAAGCAGAGACCTGGGCAAGAAGGCTCAGGTTGGTGTCTTTCTAGTAGTGATGAAGAGCCTGAAGATCAGGAAAAGCAGGTGCACAAAGTGACAGTAAAAGAAGAGAAGAACAATGTACCCAAAGAGCATCCTCCAGATTTTCACCAAAATAACAAGCTCACAGGGAATCGGAAAGCTGAGGAGTGGTGTGGAGCACCCAGTGAAGGACAAGATACCTGGGATTTACTGAATGGAGGGAACCCTTTCAGATTCTTCCTCACTAAAGTCAGGGGAATTGAACAGAGTTATAATTCTGGAGCCCTGCACATAAAAGGTGAACAAATGAGTTTTACAGAAAGAGACTGGGGGGTGGGAGGTCATTAAAAATGCCTTTAATGCATGTATTACCTGGTGTAACCGAGGTCTCAAATTCTGAATGTGCAGGTTGTAAGAATTATTTTTATTTCCGCTGTTTTCTTTGAGAAATAGAGTGTATGATATTAACTTGTTAATACTGACTTTTCTTATAACCTCTGAGTTATGTCGCACAAATCTTCCCTTCACTTACTGAAGGCAGATCTTATGATGCTTATTGCTGTTCTTTACATGAGTTCATTTTGGGGAAACACACTTTCCTATGTCATTTTAAAGGGAAGCTTTTCTAAGGTGCCTGATCACCTTCCCACACTAGTGGCTTGCAACTGGCTTTTATGCTGCTGATTCGTTTTTATTTAGTAACTTTTTGTGTTATACAAAATTGTGGAATAGTGTTGCTGAAATTCGTAGTCTCTCTCCAATGTAGTTGAAACTAAGCATAAATCAGGGTGAAGCCTTCCACTGTACAATAACAATGCTTGGAGAATACTTTACAACTGAAGTTAGTCATAGCTCATCTGAAGAAAGGAAAAACTCTGCGCAGCTATAAACATCCACTCTTTTAGAAAATAATGCATCACAAGGCAGAATCAAAAGCGAACATTAGGAGAGGGTTTTGAGATCTAGTGAACATACAGTGTCTATACTGTAACATATCTGCAGAATGTATATTTAAGAAACAGTTTAGTTACTGAGGTTTTAAGCTCTTGAGCTGTTCAGCGTTTTGTGTCCTTAACAGTAAAGCAGACTAAGGATATGCATTGCCTTTTGTTCATCTGCTGTGTTCCTTCTTGTTTTAGTTGCTGCTTGAGTTACTATCTGCCCTCGGCCTGTGTTGGCCAGCAAGTTGTTGGACAAAACTGTGAGGAATCCACCTTTCTCCCTCAAAATGGAGGTGGAGGAGAGTAAAAGCTTAGGGGAAAGGGAGTTTGGAGGCTTCTGTCTATGCAACCTCCAAAAGATAAGCATTAGCTATACTCTCGTTGCATCAACCCTCCACTCTCCCTTTGGTGATTTCTAAGAGAAAGACTAGTTTGTCCATTTCTTTGTGCTATTGGGCTCTCCTAATGAGCTTTTTAACATGATTTTTCTGCTTTGAGAGGGGCTGCTCTTTTTAGGGCCATAAGACCCAAATTCCTTCTCAACAGCACCAGTAACTTTGACTATTGAAACCAAAGCCTGTGAACTTAGTGACACTTGTGTTGCAGTTGTTAAACTGTTCAAGATGTGAAATATCCACTTTTTAATAACTCTGTTTTGCTTTACTATTTTTGATAGATATTCTGTCTCCTCTTTTTGGGACTCTTGTGTCTTCTGCGCAGGTGAGTTTCTTTTTTGCTGGATTGATTTCACTTCCTAATGCGTCTCTGACCTGAAGCTTGCTCTTCATGTCATGTACCTAATAAGTAGCTTCTGTTAAATTATAGTTGAGAATAGTGGGAACCCAAATTCTGTAACAATTTACAGAAGTATAACAAGAAATTATCATGTGTCCTGCTTTGAATTAGGGCAGCTATTATTAGTCTGCTTTCTCTTGCCTGTTTCTGGGAATGGACAACTGAGTAATATATATTTGTGCATGTAGGTGACAGTAAAGTTGAGTAATATATAGTGCAATTTAGGATTTTTTTGGTTGCTGTAGGGCAGCTTTAGCTATCATGTGCAGTTCAAACATACGGAAGAGAAACCAAAGCTTTTACATTATGCATATGTGACTCCTTTTTCTGCACGGTAAACTATGAATACTAATATTTGGTACTGAATCATTTAAATTCCTCCTTTAATAATAAAAAGAAACATTAAAGAAAGCATGTGAAATTCAGAAGTATTTACAAGTTAGTAATACTTGTTTGTATGTTATAAGTAGTATTGATAATGCTTTTGTGTAGGAAGTGTTTTTAGCTGTAGTCAGTCTTTGCTTTGACAAACTTGTCTTTTTCTTCTTAATGAGTCTGCTTTCTTTCTTTTGTGCAAGTTTAATTACTGTATAGATGTGGAATGGCTTGTACGACAGTATCCACAGGAATTCAGGTATGTTTATTTATGTAGGTGAAGAGATACCTTTTCTTTATCGTACACTTCATGCAAGTTTTATATTTAAGCCATAAACATTTGTTTCTACTTGAAAATTATTTTTTTACTGATCGTGTATGTGTTACTGATCGTGTCTAGGTTTTCCTTCTATGCTTTTTCTCCGATGTTAGTTCTCTGATTTCTTGCAAAAAGTTCTTCTTAAGGTAATGTTGGCCTGCTCAGGATTCAGTACATTTTGTTACTGATTTTTACTAATTATCTTTTATGAGACTCCATCAAAACAACAATGCACTGGAAGGTGGCACAACAAGTTCTTATGCTGTGTATTTTACAGAGTTAATTGCAAAATAATGTAAGATAAAATATAGGAAGAGCACAAGAAAAAAAGTGCAGAATGATCAGGATATATTGAGTGGTCTGAGTTGCTGGGGGTTGTCATGATAGCAATTTTCATATTTCTTTGATGCTCCATTTTGATAATTGTGACTCTCCACATGTGAAGGAAATGGATGTTTTTTTTCCCATTTTACTAAAAGTTCTGTAGATTGAGTATTAAGAGAGGAACTTAAGCTATCACAAGGATAATCCTTGTCATCTCCTTTTCCTCTCCCTTAAATTGACTTGCAGGTCAACGCTGTCAATATTTGAAAGTGATTATTTGGCTCTTTCCAGATAAAGATTCTTGTAAGGAACACTCCTGTGTTACATATTGTGAATTTTTATTTTGGTGTCTGCTTTTTCCCCCCCCCCCCCCACATGTCCTGTTTTTCTATTCCATCAATTCTTTTTAGCAGCTTCATCGTAGACATGTATATTATGGTTGCTGATTTTCTTGAGATAGCTAATAAGCTGTATAGATTATGTGCACCATCCTGCTGGGCTGTTGGATTTAGGAGCCAGAAGTCAACTGCCTGGGAGACTGGTTTGGACTAATGGTTAATATACTGGACGTTTCAAAAATAATCTCCTTTTATTTAAGGAAGAAGCCATTATTGATAGTTCATGGTGAAAAGAGAGAATCCAAAGCAGAACTGCTTGCACAAGCCCGCCCTTATGAAAACATTAACTTTTGTCAGGTAATTAGCTTTTTGTATCATCTCTCAGTTGAAATTCATCAATGTGCGTGCTCAGAGCCTTACTATGGATGAGAAGAAGAATGTTTAATGTGTGTTATTTAGGAAGTCAACAAAACTTTGCTTTGCTTTAAGCAAGATTCTTCCTGGGACTGTAGGAACAGTTTAGCTGTGTTCCTGGTCTTCCATTATTAGTGAAGGCTGTTCACATAGCTGCCTGCCTTCACAGATTTATTACACTCAAGTTCCTATTGTGGTTAAAAAACTAAAAAGATGCCCAATTTATATACAAAGTAAGAAATTATTACTGATAGTGCAATCATAATCCTAATAGTCTCATCAAAGATTTTAATAGCTTGGATATGTGTTGCAAGAAAGTGCTGTTGGAGTGAATTTCCAGTTGAAATTCCTGTGCATTTATTAAAAAAATCCCTTATAAGTTGTCTGAAAATATTTCTAGAAGTAATGTTGCAAATAGCATTTTTTTGCTAAGAGGAAAGCACTGAATGGAAAAATGCTGTTCTACTTCTTGTTCCTCTGTTGGTTCTTTTCTTTGCGGTGTTAGCAGTTATGCTCCAGTTATGCTCCTAGTAAGGGCTTACTCAG
Source organism: Crypturellus undulatus (assembly GCA_013389825.1). NCBI lineage: Eukaryota > Metazoa > Chordata > Aves > Tinamiformes > Tinamidae > Crypturellus > Crypturellus undulatus. Next base: position 148,537 of record VWPW01017968.1, read on the forward strand.
GGTTCAGAAGACTTACTGGTTTTGAAAATACTGCTGGCAAGAGACCAGCAGGTCTCCGTAGCAGTTGCAGCAGCAAAAAGTGTTGTTGAAAGATAAAATAGAACTTTTGGAATTGGAAAGTATATTTAAAGATAATGTAAAAAAAAAAAAGTGCACGTGGTTCATTTCTCCACTAGAGAGCAGTGAAATGAAACAAAATAAATATAAGGTACCTTCTTCCCCTTAACATTCTTGCATATAGAAATGCACAGTAGTAATTTCTGTTAATGATCAACTCTTTAATTTTATAGGCTAAACTGGATATTGCTTTTGGAACTCACCATACGTAAGTAACAGCCATAACTTGATTAGTCACTGGCAGACTGAACAAAACACTGACTTACTGCTCTGCTTTTGCAGTTAACATGGAAAATTCAAAAACGATAACTGCATTTTTAATTATTTTCAAACCAAAGCTTAAGTTGGATGTCATGGAAGTGCTGCACAGACTTCTGTAACTTGTAAGCTTCAGATAAGATGAATCTTATTTCATACAGCAGAAGTCTTTGGTTTCTAGACAGTCCAATTTCTTCATCAAGTAATCTTTTTTTAGCCTTTATAAAAGATAACATTAAATTAAATGGCAGATCTGAAATGCTCATTTAAGACACTTCTGTTTATGATAGAATGCAGTGATCTCGTCACCTGTTAGGAAATGAATATATGCAAATGTGGGGAGGGTGTCAACATTTTTGATGATGAATCTGGCATTTCTACAAGATACTCAATGTAAATGAGGGATACTGGGGGTGTTAAGTCTGCCTAGTTACACTGATCATTTTAAAGCTTCAGTTTACTTTCTTTTAAACAGTGTAAGCACCAGCTGTCTTATTCTCTGTATGCTCCACTTCAGATTTCTCCCAGTCCATTATTTGGGTTATCACTGACAGTGATGGGGTTTTGGGTACTGTACCTCTGAATACATGTTCCAGTATAGATGGAACATAGCAAGTGGGGACAGCAGAACAGTAAATCGGATGCACTGGAGCATGTGTTCGGAGGTAGATTACCCAAACAACCCCTTTAAATGCTGCAAATCTTTTATAAAACTTTAACAATTTAAAGAAGGTGACTGCTTGTGTTCCATGAGAATCCTAACAGATTTTTGCTACCTGAATAAAATTTTTCTTTACATGCTGTAAACCTTAATTACTTGTCAACAATTTTGAGGAAGTGATCTTTTAGTCAATCTTATCGATTTTTATTTACCTTAATGTATTATTTTGCTATAAAAGTCAGGCTTTGCAGGCAACTCAACCTGTGCTTGGAACAAATCAAAATAGCTTCCAGAATTATTTTGATTATAGTTAGAGGTGTTGAATACTTCTTTGCAGTAATAACAGAAAATGTCTCTGTTTTCAGTGCAAGCTACTTAAATCTTAGTTTGCTAATGCTACACATTGAAAGTATAAATTTCTGAGAAAGTTGTTGCAGGAATGCTGTTAGTCTGAGAGAACTAGGCTTTATTAAATTCAGCTACAAGCAAAGACTTTTTGGTGTGTATTGATATATTCTTTTTTTAAAGCAATAGAAGAATGAGTCCATTTGAAACATAGCAATTGTTCTGCAAGTATTCAGTGTTGCTTTTGGAACTCGGTAGCATGAGATGCTAAGAGGTAACCTGAAACAGATTGCATGATGCCACCAATAAAAGTATATGTGGATTTCCTAATGACTGCCATGCAAGTCTTAGGCATATAGGAATAGTATGCCTGTAAATGGAACTTTAATTGTTGATTTTTATGCAGAACTGAACAAATGATTTGAAATTCTCATAGTAGAGCATTGTAATGGGCTATTAATGGACATTTGTTTTAAGTATCCTGAGAGTCAAAAAGTGTAATGTGGATATTAATCACACTATTTTTAAGGAAAATGATGTTACTGTTATATGAAGAAGGTCTTCGAGTTGTGATACATACATCTAATCTGATTTCTGAAGATTGGCACCAGAAAACTCAGGGGTAAGCAAAAAATCTGTACAAATCTCTTGTTTTCCTACTAGTAGTTTAGGTATTGAGACAATATGCTTTGTTTTGGGTTATATATATTAAAGTTGAACTGAGAGATGTATGACAGTGATACATCTGTTTTATTTGCTTTGTGGTGAACAGCAGAGATTTGATAACGGAATGTATACAATGTGCGCAATACAGAGTTTTTACTGACAATATTGACTGTGCTATGCTAAATCAGAAGCTGAATTTTTTTTTTTTTTTTTTTTTTAAGCAGAATGCATTATCTATGTATGAAGACCTGGATATAAGTTATATTATCAGATAAATGGCAACAGTATTTGAAATAAGAACTTGCTTGGATTGAGCTGCAAAAGATAACCCTTTTTAATGGTCTCGGGGTTTGATCTTAATCGTTTCTAGGTGTAGTTCATGCTATCTATAAGTGACCTTTTTGGAGGAGTAGTTGTCTTGACTTTTAAAATTGTGCTGAGCTACATTAGATGCCTAGATGCTGCCCTGTATAATACAGCCAAATTAAAACCTGCAGTGGGCTAATACTTCATGACTATGCATGGAACAAACTCAATATGGAAATGAGTGAGGAAAACACAAGACCCGTAAAGCTGCTTCTACTTCGAAAATTGATTTTTAAATATTGAGGCTTATATCAGTGACACTTTCTAATCTTTTTTTTTCTTTTTTTAATTGCACTAGGCATGCAACTCCTGTTTTTAATGTGTTTGAAAATGTTTAAAATATGCTTCAAAATCAGGCTTTAAATAAACATTAAGGAGAATTTAAAAAATCATTAAAGCAGGTTAGAGGCTTGATTTACATTGTTTGGTGGGAATTAAACAAACTGGACACAGATAGTGTTTGTTAAGCCTTGTGTCTTTTCGGATTCTGGAGACGTTATAACAATTTAAACAATATATATTTGGACCTAACTGTCTTCACTGGAAAATAGTAAGCATTTGGAATGTATCAACATTAATAGGCGTGATGAGATTTTAGGTGTATGGAGATCCTCCTTGTGCTTGCAGCTGTGCAAAGACCTGTTACAAATCTGTGCAAGTAGGGAATCAAGACTTCTTCCCAGGGAGTTCTGAGTGTGTGTAAAAATAAAGGCTATGATTGTACTAGAAAGGCTGTAATGCCTGATGTAGATTAAGGGAATATCTGTGCACTTAATGTGACTGTTTTGAGGAATCCAAGATATGTCTCCTGGAAAATGAGATGCCTACAGCAGACACTCATTTGATTTCTTTGATACTATCAGTGGTAGCAAAACTTCTCAGCTCTGTGCCAGGCTCTATGTTGTTTCAAAATGGCTCAGGTATTCCTAGTGTTCGATTGTATCCCAGCCTCAAGGTTAGGGGCTGCTCTTGCAGATTTTGAAATTCAGCTGTTTTTTAGCTTGATTGAACAGCTATTGAGCAAAATCAGCTCTGAGGTTACTACTGATTTAAAAAAAAATGTAGTATGTAACAACAAAAACCTTAGCACTCCCTTTTCAAGTGGCGTCCGGCTAGGCATGTTCTCCAGTTGCTTTCTACTCTAAATAGAAATTCATTCTGACATGGTTGTTACCTTAAACCTGTTTTGACCATCCTGAGCTTTTTATTTGCATCCTGCTTCTACTAGTAAAAGCTCAAGCAACCATCTAAAATAACTTTAACATTAGAATGTGACTGGGTAGATGCTCTGTTTCTGCTGTAACTGTATCTAGAGTGTTATTTTGTGGACAGGACTAAAGTATTTGCCTACCAAATTTAAATAATAAAGATCACCTTAAACCAGTTTGAGAAACATGGTTTCTTAATGTATTTCTTAAGTATTTTTTCCCCTGTGAGTTTTTTAGCTCTCTACAGCAGCTTAGGATATTAGAGTTCTTTGTCACACTACTTGAAAGTGGCTTTTCAGCGGTTGCTGCTTTCTAGACATCCATTTCGCTGCTGTTAAACAAGGCATGGTTCTGAACCTTGCACTTGTTTGAAGCAACTGCTCACGAGGCTGCGTGGTAGAAACGCAACTTATATTTTTGTACTTTGAGGTCTTTTACTTAGAGATGGCTTTAGCATCTTTCAGCACTTGACCTTTCAGAAGACCAAGGGGTGTGTGAAAATACTCATTGTGATGCTTGACAAGTTACCGTACTTGTCAAACATGAAAAATATTTTTTTCTAACTGTGCTGTAATATTATGCAGTTTTGCCAGTGTGATGGCTCATAAACATCTCTGTTCTGTGAGCCTCTGAAGTGCCAAGGGTAGTATAAAACTTGTGTAAAAATGATAATGCAGATGCTCTGGCTGCTATAGCTACATAATGTATGAATGGAAAGAACTGCTAGATGGTAGATTGCAAATGATCTGGTCTGTCTATGCAGAATACAGATCAATGTCCAGGATGGTTGCTTTCAGTAGAGAAGAGTATAATACCCCACTCGTCTACTGTCAGCAAGTGGTACTGATAGTAGTTTGAATTTGCTGTAAACTGTGCTGATCTTTATCCAATTTCTTTTTTTATTTACTTTTTAAAAGCTTTATGAAACAGAGCATTTTATTCCTAAATGTAAATTATGTAGGACTTCTAGCTTGTAAATATCGATATAAAGCTTTAACCTTCATCCCCTTTATTAAGCTTTAATGGAACTGAAATAAACCAGTAAGACTTTTTAAAATTGTTTATTTTTTTTCCTCTATTAGCTGCTAGTGTTCTTTTGGTTGAGCTCAGTTGAAATAAATGAATAAATTTATGAAGTTTGTCATCTTCCCGTGGTGCTTATAAGGACCAAAATTTGGAAATGTTTTGCTAGAGGGAAACTATACTACAAGAGTAGAATGCTCACATGATAGCCAGTACGTAGTATATTTTTTTTCTCTTAATGCTTGCATAAAGCAAATAAGAGTTTAACAAACAATCTTTATCTTATTTTGATGAAAGAGTAATATAGGAAAGACCATCAGTTTCCTGCAATTTGTTACAGTGCAACTTTTTTTCTATTTATACTAAGAATTTTAAAAATGTTTTTAAAAAAAAAAAAAAAAAAAAAAAAAAAACAGTTAGCTGATAATTCCACACCTGGCTGGTTTAGCAGTGATGTAGAGCTGTAAACCTATGCATGGGTAAGTATGTATGTTGTCATCTTAATTTGAGATTACTAGTTTTATGCTCTTACCTTAATCATAAGAGCTCTAATGACTCTGTAATTGTGAAATAATAGCAAATTACTTTGTCGTTAGTAGCACTGCAGTAAAATATAGCCATCCAGACGTGCTTTAATCACTTACTAAAACATTGTGCTAATATGGTATATGTGTTTTTTATTTGTTTATTTTTGTGGTTTTGTGTTTAGAATATGGATAAGTCCTTTATATCCAAGGCTACCTCAGGGAGCAACTGGTTCTGCTGGTGAATCTGAAACTAATTTTAAATCTGACCTAATAAGCTACTTGGCTGCTTACAATTCTCCTACACTCAAGGAATGGATAGATAATATTCAAGAACATGATTTATCGGAGACAAGGTATATATTATCATGCATCTGGAATAACTTGCATGCTTTTTTTCTCCAAAATTAAACATCTCTTATAATGATTCATTAAGACATGGTTTTGTTTCTTAAGCTTACATTGTTACAGACTTAACAACATTCAAATGCAGGTCTCACTTTAGGCTACTCAGTGGGGCTGACTCTGGGGTAGGTACTTGGATAACTGAAGACTTCACTATAGTCCAGAGCTGATGCTCTCAAGCTGCCATGTGTTTTGAATTCAACTTAAAGCAGTAACTGGCCCACTTAAGCTGCCAGCCACTGCAGACTTTTCTTTCTAACCATTTATCAAGATACAGAAGAATATTTGTCAATATACTATTGCTAAGCGGAAGATACGGAATGCTGATATAAAGTGATAGATAAAAGTGCTAAAGTGATATAAAGTGATAAATAGCCTTGTGCTTAGTCATCATAAAGTAGCTTTTCAGATTGACTTGACTTCCACTGACCCAAGTATACTTTTGGGTGACAAAGCTCCAAATAATCTCCTGGTGGTATTTTTTGTTTCTGTAGGGTATACCTGCTTGGTTCTACCCCTGGACGATATCAAGGTATTGATAAAGAAAAATGGGGGCATCTTAGGCTCAGAAAGGTACTAGAACTTCTTGTCTGCTCTTGATGTTTCTAATGAATGATGCTCACAATCTGTGGCTGGAAGCTAGATGTAGGCTTTTTCAAAGGCACTTGCTGAGGAAAGGGTTTTTTTTACGCATAAGAAATAAGCTTATTAAATTTACTTAACTATTAAGGGCTTTTAATATTTCTTTTCCCTAATGAACCAGTACAAATTACTGAACAGCTTGCTCAGAGTTAATGTCATTAAGTCACATTCTCATTCTACTGTATTTCTAAGATTTAGTGACTTTAATTAGCAGAATAATTAGGAGTACTATTTATTCTCCATTGTTTCGTTAAGACGCCTCAGCAAAGGTCTGTGCAAGAATGCAATGTCTCTTACTGTTATTCAGTTTTCTGAATAAGTTATTCATCTTTTAAATGCCTTTCATCATTGGGGAATTTTCAACCTATATCCCTTGGAGTGGTGTTGTCTCAATTTCACAGTGAATTTTGTATAATATGATCCAGAAATTCTAATGCAGTCCGTTGCAAACTTCAATGACATGTAAAATGTCTCTTCATCTCATTCCATTTTAATACTAAGCTATTCTTTTAGATTTCTCATTGCATGTAAATAGCGTCTCTTCTCTGATATAGATGTATGCTGTGCAGGGTTTTTTGTCTATTAAAACATGAAATGAAAGCCAACCAAAACAGAAAAACCTGTAAAGGCTGTCTTGTGGCAGATGTTTCTGTGCTTTAAAAACTTAGGTTATTTTTAGTGCAAACACAAATAAACCCAGTGATACTACACTCCTGACTAAAGACAGTAGTGCCCTCCCAAGAGGGAAAAAGAGTTAGGCACTACAGATAATTTAAGGAGTGCTGGTGTTCTCTGTTTTCTTTTTAATGGGACTTTAAATTCCATTCACAGCTTAAGAACTTTAAAAGATTTCAGTTGCTTTTTTTTTTTTTTTTTTTCCATTGTTTATTTTTCCCTTTCACTGCAAGTCTACTGTATCTGGAATTTTGGGATATGAAAGGAGTTAGCAACTATCAAGTATTAAGAATTATTTTATTATTTTTGACTCTTTAATACTGTGTTCGATGTCTCACTGTTGTACCAAGGCTGTAATTAAGACTGTGTTTTCCTGTTGAAATCTCATGATGTTTTAATTCTTCCTCAATAGCTTTTGAGGGAGGGAGCCTCGTTGGTGGCAGCACGGGAGTCCTGGCCTGTTGTGGGGCAGTTCTCAAGCATCGGCTCGATGGGAGCAGATGAGTCCAAGTGGCTGTGCTCGGAGTTCCAGGACAGCTTGCTGGCCGCACACACCAGTGGGACATCTATCCTCAAATGTGCTGTTCCGATTCACTTGGTATGCTTTTTGGTGCTGGTGGCCCCTCTATTGTTTAATCTCATAGTCATTGACTTGCTTTTATTTTTTGGAAGAAACTAATCTGTTTTCCGTTTTGAAGCCAGTGGAAGAATCTTTCCCTCTTGGTTCATCGATGTTGAAAGTACAGAATACTTGTTGCACTGTAACAGTGTAACCTAATTTTAAAAATAATAAAAATGCTAGAGTTGAGTGAAGAAAGCTAAGGGGAGTTCATTTCACTTTGCCTTAGATGTCATCACTGGAACCAGTCACTTATGGTTATTGGGGAGAGATTCATTTTCAGGTAATGAGTCAGCTGACCTGTTACAGAATGAGATAAATCAGGGTTTCTGCTCACAGTGGAGTCGATGTGGATGTCTGTCTTGTAGACATAGGAAGTTAGCATCTCGCTTAGGCCTTGCATAAGTGATTTGGAGTTCTCTGCTTATCTGGATTTTAAATAACATCATTGAATTAATAGCAGAAGAAAGAGCAGAACAATATTTTTTGTATTTGCAAACACCTGTTGCTCCTGTTGCTGTTGGACATTGCCTTCTGTGCAGTGTGTGATTGAAAGATATATTCCAGCTTAGCAGCTTCCTGAATGTTTACTTTGGAAGATTTCAGTTTCTCTCTCTTAAGAAGAGATGTTAACATCAGTATTATGCTGAAGATTGTTATGGTAGATTATTTTTATTTTATGAAAACCATTTATAGTAACACTAACCTCATATTTGAACAGAATAGTCATATAAACTTGATGTACTATTTGTATGATTAACTATACATTATGTATAAACATCATATCATGCATTTGTATGATTAACAATATTTTTTCCTTGTGACAAAAAAATACAATATTCTCATCCTCATTCTGTAGTTTGTCTTCCATTGAGTGTAGTAGAAGCAGCTGTTCTGATGCTGAAGTGTAACTGAACCACGAGTGATTCATATTTGTTATTTTTTTAACTTGATTACTTTGATACTTAGTTTTACCTATCAGCATAACTAAGAGGATGAAGGGAAACAAGAGTTTGTGGCAGGATCTTGTTAAATGAAGAAAAATGTTGTCAAACTGTGCGCTCACTCTGAACTAATTGCCATGCATGATCATATTTGAAATGTGATCTAAAGTTTTAAGTAAATACTAAGAACTTATTATGACCAAAGTGAAATTAGCTGAACCATGACTCTAAATCCCTACCATTTGTCTGCTGATTTTTGTTAAGTCTAGTCTAGTTTAAAATGCTGTGTAGTTCATTCTGAAAAATGAAGCTTTTAATATTTTTTTTTCCTTCAAGTAAGAATCCCTTTTCTTAAGGGGGCTTTTGTTTGAAAGCTGTTGGCAGTGTATTAGCAATGCATTACTTAAATTGTTGTTGTTTTTTTGTTTCTTTGGGTTTTTTTTTTTTTTTTTTTTTTTTTTTTTTTTTTTTTNTCTCTCCTTGAAGGTTTATCCTACTGTGGACAATGTGCGACAAAGCCTGGAAGGCTATCCTGGTAAGCAAAGAAATGAGGGCAGGGGGAAACCTTGTGCTTGCTCATGCATCAACCTGGAGTTGTTACCTTGTGGGAGACTGAGTAGGTGTCAGCAGAGTCCTTTATTTGTTACTGATACTCTGCCTCTAGCCCTGCTGCTGTGCAACTGAATGGGCAGAACTCTGTGGGCAGTGGTTTGTAATGTACAAGCGTGCAGAGTTATGTTCAGCTGTCACTGTAGGAGAAGAAAAAATCCCTAGTTCTAACTTGAGTCATACACTTGTTTTGGCAGAAAATTTGGATTTGAGTTTGCTTATGCCAAATTATCTTTGTGTCCTCGCTGCAGTGTCATTTTGCTAGTGCCAGAAGTAATGGAGAATGTGTTAGTTTCTTAGTGGTGTTTAGTGAAAGAGCAAGAGGCAATGGACGTAAATTAAAATATAGAAAATGCCTTTTAAATATACCCTTTACTGTAAGGGTAGCTTAGAACAGGTTATTCGAAGACTGTTACCAGTTACCTTGATCCTTTGTCTGAACTGAACAGTGTTGGAGCATATGTATAAACTGTGCCCAGTGAGTTTATAGGTCTTTATGATTTCAGAAAGTAAATTGGGGTCTCTTGACATACACATGGTTGTCTGCAGCATCTGTATAGCAAAATTCTTGTTTTCCAAAATGTAGCAGCAGCAGTCTGATGTATTTAATGCTGTGAAACAACTCGGTGAATTGCCACACCGTAAGTGAACAGCTCCATGGATTCCTGTAACTAGCTCATCCTTCAGAGCATTAAAGCTTTTATGGCAATCTCTTACGACTGCTTCTAGAACAGATCTTACATCATACTTTCAATGCACAGCACTGATATAACTCAGTATACTGTTACTGATTCTTTGTTACAACCCATTTCAAGAAACCATACTATACATTAGCCAAAGGCCAGTTAGGAGCCACGTACAATTTAATCATAAATGTTCTTTTTTTTTTTTTTTTTTTTTTTTTTNACTTTGATGGATGCACTTTTATTCCTGCTGGAATAAACTTTTATCTGCAGCTGTGAAGTGATACTTTAATCAAAAGTATCTACAGACATCTTTCCTAAGAGGACTTAATTCTAGAGCTTGTATAGTGATTCTCATTGTCCTAGTGTAAATTTATTACTTAGGAACCTGTTTAAACCTCAGAAGAGGAGGGAGAGAAAAAACAAACTATATATCACTTTATACTGCTGTAGCATTTGACTGTTTTCCAAAAATAAGTTATGGTAATACAGATAAATTTTCCCAAGCCCCTTGCTACTGTCAGTTTCTTTCAAAAAGCAAATGCAAATAGTCTGTATTTTTTTCTCTTTAAGCTGGTGGCTCGCTTCCATACAGTATTCAAACTGCACAGAAACAATTGTGGTTGCATTCCTATTTTCAGTAAGTAAAACTCAGTTTTTTGTTTTTTCTGAGAGTGTTTAAACTTACGCTGTAGCAATGTTTTAGAGCGCTAATAGTGTATTAAGGAATAAGTAGGGGTGGGAAGCATGATAATCTTCAACTTAAGTGCCTTTAGTTCCAAATCTTATGTCCACAATATACTAAAAGTATGGTGTTTTTTTTTTTAATTTGTTTTCAATGTGCTAAAATGACAAGGGATATTACTGCTAATGAAAGAGTGCGTCAGATGTGGCGCTCTCCAAACTCCTTTGAAATAGCTTCGTTATCCCTTTGTATTTGTCATTTTTATTTTTATTGTTGTTTGACACATTCCCACTTCTGCTCCATGTTCTCAGTGTATTCGCCAAGCTTATTGCTTTCTCATCTCAGCATTAATGTTGGTAAGTGGTGTTAGGATGGTGGGTTTGTGGGTGGTTTTCTGTTTGTTTTCTGCTCTGTAGTGCAGCAATTCTGTTGCAAAATCTCTGTCAATACCATCTTTTGTTAAAGGTGCCTGACGTTTCTTATTAAGAGCTTCTATTTTCACTTGCTTCTAATTTTGCCAAATTCTAACCATCTGACACATTCCATGCCAGATGTCTCCCTTGGGCTGAATCTTTTTTAAAAATTTAGGCATTTTTGAGAACAATGGGAAAAGTTGTTTTGCACAGATCAAAAATCATCTGGTAATGTTTCAAGACCACAGCCACTCATTTTTTCACCAGCCTCTTCTAACTGTTCCAGGTAAAAGCTGCTCTGCACTTAGACCCTTTGCTTGACTCTAAGAATGGTTAGAGCTGGTGAAGTGGTGTGACATAGTGAGTCGGCCAAGAACAGAGCTGTTAGTTGAAGAGGGCATCGTCTGTTCTGGAGTGGACAGTGCTGTGATGACTGCTGTGAGCTCTGCTGGTTAATGTCAAGGCATGGAACTGGAACAGCAAGCAAGGGCCCTTGTGCCTCCTGCCTCTTCAGTGTGCATTCTGAGCACTCAGCAAAGGAGGCAAGCTCTAGGCAGAAGCTGCTAAGTTCTCAAGGAAAGGATAAAATTGGGGATGTGTGTAGACCTTTAATTCGGCATTTGTAAGCATAATACTTTAGGAGAACTTTGTAGGAAGAAAATTAAAACTGAGGGGAGTGGGACACAAGGCAGGGGGTACTATGGTCCCTGACGCCCTTAGTCTCTTATGTAGTACCTGGAATGGGATTTGAGACCATTCAATTCTTTATTGATATTCAAGGAGGCATCTAATGTTCATTTTCATATTTGTCTGAGTAGGACATGAATGTGCTCATTGAGAACAAAAGGGCTCTTTTAACTTCATCTACCCAGCAAGAGTTGCAGATGACAAGTGGCCCTGCATAATCTCCTTTTGTGGGGCAACACAGATTCTTGCCCTGCAATAACACAAGGCATTAGCTCTCAGAGCCTGCATGTAAGCTGCATTTGACATGCATCAACTTCCTCTCCCTGGCAACCTGAGAGAAAATAGGATAGGTCCCTTTATATCAGCTTCTCCGTAGTGATCACATGCCAGTTCTTCTGTGCTCTTATGGAACATAGAGAAAATAGGACCTTTTGAATTTGGATGAATATGGTAAGTTGAAGTCATCAGCACTGAAGGATTCAAGTTGTCAAACACTGACACTGAAATCTATTTAAACAGAGTCTACAGTATAGATTCTAGAATCACCACTCCATTCCTTGTTGTATTGTTGGTGCTGTCATTGTACTCAGAGTATGGCTTTTAATTCTAGGTACTGAAATGTGCCATGCTCAACATGGCTCTGGGCCCAAAGTTTAATACATTGCATCAGAGAGTGTATGGGTGGTGGTAAATGATACTTACAGTGAAGGAAAGGGAATAGGTCCTTGCAGAAACAGATAAATTGATGGATAGGAAATGGATAGGTCCTGTTTTCCCACTCAGAGGTAAAACCTCTCACCCAGGCTTGCTAATTTTATAACATCTCTGGCATTTTGTGGGGATCTTGTCTAACCTGTCAGTTGAATGTATTCAACTTCTCTGTAATGCAGCTTTGAACTGACATAACTTTTAAAATAAGTTCTCAAAAATAAGATGACTAAACTTAATATTGGTTTCATTTTCATAGCAAGTAAATACTAGACTACTCCTAAATTGACTTCTGTGTAGACAATAGTTTACTGTTTTCTCTCATATAGAGTAGGGCTTTTGGTTAAGTATTCAGTAAGTGCTCACAGCTATGATGAGGAAATTTGTGGTGCTTAGTGGTTTAATCTTTATTTTCAGAGAATGAAAGGACTGGTTGCAAGGCCTTGCTTGACTGGCATCAGCATGTCTCAAGTCCACAAGCTTGACTGAATTAAAGCGTTGCTTGGTTTTTCATCTTTTCGCGTTCTGAAGAGTAAACTTGTCTCTTAGCAATAGTGTAAACTTGTCTCTTAGCAATAGTGTTTTCTCCTAACTTCATAAAAGCAGTATTTCATGGATCTAAAAAAGTCAGATATAGAGCACGTGCACACAGGACCTACTCTTCTCTTAGCTGAGACCAATGGCAAGAGTTATTTTAACCACACTCGAGATATGGTGCCACAATCTTAAAATGGAAAGCACTTTGACTGTTTGAAGTAAGAACTAAATGATGAAAGAAAGGGTGTTAGAGAAAATGTGTTATTTATGGCTCTGCTTATGTATTACTTGTGCTTCCCTGCATTAATTTTCAGCGCTATGATCATTTTGCTTCCCTGTCTAAGTAGCTTTACTTGCAAAGGGGCTGATGTTTGCTGCTTTCTCATTTGTATCAAAAAGCTACATGTTTGTGGTAAATTATTCTATGTCTTTGTAAGTGCCCTTTAAACTTGGTGATTGAGGTTTCTCTCTTCAAACTGATGTCTTGGGTGGGGGTGGAGGGGGCAACAAGTTAAATTAAACTCTAAAGCAGCTATTGTAGAGCTGGAGATGCAGGAAGGACAAAAATGGTGTTAATGGGGGGGTGAGAATAAAAATGCCTCATTTCACTGTCTTGTTGTTTCTGCTAATACCTATTTGCGTTACTTTTCTTCATCCCACACTTGAAGATGCAGGTTATATATCGTGACCTATTTAACTGCCAACAAAATAACTATTTGAAGCTGTGGAACTTCCCAAACTTTGTTGGACTTGCTATATTTATCTCCACTCACATGGAAAATGTCTGAAGTGTTACTGCAGCAGGAGATCAGTACTTAGCATGTCCTCTGCCACTAACATCCTGATAAAGTTTACAGCTTAAAATGTGTTTAAGTACCCTCAGGGTGTTACATTGATATATGCTCTCATCTTTGCTGTGCAAAGCAACTGTTCTTATATATTGCAGTAGGCTTTTTACAATCTACTTCAGTTACTTTTTTCTTAAAATGTATTAGAAAAATTCTAGGAAAGTTGAGACTTAGCTGATTTAAGAATAAATTAACTAGATGTTGTTACCCATCCGAAATCCCTTCTGGGTTTAGAAGTTTGTTATGTGGTCCATAGGAATGTCTTGATTTTTGAGGCAGAATGAGAATCATCTTATACCTCTCTCAAAATGGGAAGATCCTTCCTCTACAATTAGCTTCCTTCCTCCATCTTCAATGGGAAGATCCTTCCTCTACAATTAGCTGCAGTAATTTTGAAATACTGTCTCTATCCATTTCCTTACTGTCTCCTATTACTGATGGATACAATTAAATATCATGTTTCAACAGAAATGCTACCACTTCTTTCTCTTTCTGTACTAAAGTTATTGCAACTAGTATCAATTAGTTTCTCAAGCACTTGCTGCAGTAGAGGAATGGAAAACTTGTTTAGGGATCCTGATAAAACTGAGGAGAATGCCTGGTTGTTTTTAAGAAAACATCCCTGCCCTTCTGGCTTCTAGTTAGATTATATTTAAAGATTTTTAAAAAACGGTTTAATAATATATTTTTTTCAGCCTTTCTGCAGAATACATAAGTACTAAAGAGTGCCAAATAAAAAAGGGTAGTGTTGTCAAAAAAAACATGACACTGTATTCATTCTTGTTTAGACGACATAACAAAACCTCATCTGAAGCGTTTCTTTCTTCTTTCCAGTAAATGGTCAGCAGAAGTCTCTGGTCGAAGTCATGCCATGCCTCACATCAAGACGTACATGAGACCATCTCCTGACTTCCAGAAGATTGCATGGTTTTTAGTTACAAGGTAAACAACTAACTATATGCTTCTCAAAGCTGTAACATGTAACGTTCTTATTGCTTGTAGGCCCAGGAGAGTTATCTCTGTACTCCAAATAAGACTAAAAGTAGTAATATGAATTTTAGTCCATACTTAATGTTTTCCAATGCATTGTTGGGGCCTTTGATCTCTTGAAAGTTTGATCCTTTTATTGAATTATATGAGCTTTTCTTTTTAGTGGAAACTGAATTAGCCTTAAAGAGTAGCTGGAAAAACAACAACAAAAAACTTTAAGAATATAAATTGTCTATTGATAGAAAAGTTACTTGCAAGCAGTGAGAGATTCTAGATCCTCTAAAGTGCAAACAGAATCAATCAGTTCTACATTGTGAGAACTTAAATACAAGAAAAAGTAGCTTTGTGGAGTATGGCATCTTATAAACTTGACCCTAATCTGCCTTTAGCCTTCTCCCAATAGTGAAGTCTCTGCTTTTTGAATCTCTCTCTCAATTCAGAAGCTGGAGTACAGCTCCTTCATTTTAGTTGCCTTTATATATCTGAATTCCATAGATCCTATTCAAGTTGTGGAACTCAAAATGTTCATGGATCAGGCTTTAATTTGATTCTGCAGATCAAATTCATCTGTTTATAAATGTGTAAATTAGAAATCAGTTTTATACATAGCTCTGCACTTCTGTTATCCTACTTCAGTAGGATTATATTTTGAGGCCTAGAACCAAATTCTGTTTGTTACTAGTAAAATGAAAATGCCCAGAAAGATGTGCCTCCCTTCTCATGTCCCTACTATTCCAGTTGCTAAAAGATGAGCCATTTTTTTTCTAAAAAATGCACAATGTATATGTGTAACCACTTTCAAACATACTAGTAAATGTGAAGCTAACTAGAACTGATACCACTTATTGTAGGTGTGGATATTGAAATTAATCGTGATATCTATATTTGCTAATCAGAGTTAATATTGGATATCTCTGCTTGATAAGCAGTGGGATACAGTGGTAAACTTCTACACTTTTAACATCTGAAGTATTTCATTTTTAATTAAGTTTGGGTGGTTGCAAACTGAAACATTCATGTTGCTTTATAAAATGTTCATATGTAAAGAAAGAAGCTGTATGACTCAACTGCATTCTTCATAATTAAGTGCTGCAAAGTGGCCTTGCTCAGAGTTTGCTGTCCTTGTTACCAGACTGCGTACAGCTTTGAGGTTCTACTTTTTGGAAGCAGCAGCAGATGACAGTATTGCAACACTATGTGAATGCAGATGAGTGAGTGTGTGTGTGTGTCTATGTGTGTGTGTGTGTGTGTGTGTGTGTGTGTGTGTGTGTGTGTATATGTGTGTATATATATATATATATATATATATATATATATACACACACACATATAATTTTTTTTTATTATTTTTTATTTTTTATTTTATTTTATTTTATTTTTTTTAGAAATTACACCATAGATATTCTTTAGGGCAAAAGACATGCTAGACTATTTTAAAAGTGGTTATGTCATTAACTTCTGCCTTTACTGTGTCCTGGCATGCTTCAGATAGGCAAAGCTTTCCTCTTAATTTGCAGAGGAATGTCAATTAGGATTCTTTTAAGTCAGCTAACATGGTAAAACATGATTCTATTGAAATGCTAGTGCTTTTTCTTGTGTTCTTTTCTACTGTATGCTGCTACCCAGAAAGTATCCGGAAGGTTTGTCAGTTAAAAATTGATGCTTAAGCATTAAGCTTTTTCTGTAGGCTTTGAGAATTGCATTCAGTTTTTGACTCCAGTTTGGTCTATTTCATAGCTGGTAGCAGATGGTTTAGCTACAGTATGATGCAGAATAGTTTGTCTTTAAGTTTCTTAAATATTTGATGTTTATAAATGCATCAAAGAACAAAATTTTGGAAGCAAGAGATACTTACTTTAATACTTCCAAAAATGTTCTATACTAGGTGTGTTGGTTATAACTAAAGCTATTTAAAGCTGTTTAGTGATAACCTTCTATCTTTCTGTGCAGATGAGTTTCAGAAGGTTGAACTAGTCTTGTAGAACTGACACATGCAGACTTTTATAATTATCCACATGTGTTGTATGAATGCCCTTCTACATAGGGCCTCTGCTGTTCCCACTGTGCTGTAAAAATAGCGGTAAGCAAGAATGGCCAAAATGCTTTTTGTGAAAAGATTGTTCTGACTGAAGTTGAGTTCTACTGAAGCGTATTGTTACAGCTGTAGTATGTCAATATTTGCTGCTGTGAAGTTATGCCTCCCTGAAATGCCTTCTGTCTCTTTGCAGTGCCAATCTATCTAAAGCAGCTTGGGGAGCACTGGAGAAAAATGGCACCCAACTGATGATCCGCTCTTATGAACTTGGAGTCCTTTTCTTGCCTTCAGCATTTGTAAGTTCATAGCTCATCCATGAATTGTGGAATATTCGGAGAATCTGCAGATTTTAATAAATAAAAATGTGAATAATCTAGTTATTAGTTTATATTTCATGTTTAGAGTTTATAGCAAGTAGTGTTTCTACAAGTTACATAAGTAGGTGTAGTCTGTTTACGCACCCGTCAAGTGTTTGGCTTTGGTCTTGATGTTTTATAGTGATATTAAAACAAGGCAATATTTTAATATGTTAACATACATTAAATGTGGCTTGCAAAGATCATCAGGTCTTTCATACTTTAAAAATAAACTATGAGCGCATAATATATTAAAATGATGCATATCAGTTGAACTTGAAAAATAATTTGTAATTTACCATTGATGGCTGGCTTTGTTCCTTCCCTGAAATATGCTTGTAGAGCTCTGTGACTGTATCTTCTCATAGTTTCTGCTTTGAGAACAAGTTTTCAAATGTATCTTCTAAGATCTGGGGTACAAGTCTAAGAATCTCTTCATCAAAGACAGTCTAAAAACTGAAGAAATGTATTTTTTCTAAACTATTATGACATCAGTTCTACATAGAAGACAAGTTTTGTCTTAAGTCTGTTATTCTGGTGTGTGCAGTGGAGTCCTGGGAGCTGTGAATAGCTTAGTGAGATGCAGGGGTTGTCCTGCTTGTCTGAGCAAGTTTCAAGAGATGCCATGGGCATGAGCTCACAGAACAGAATGTGGGTGGGCCTTCTCCAGCATGTGCTCCCTATGGTAGCTTTTGAGGACTTTGGAGGTTGCAGATAGTATCAGACCACTGTTAATGGTCGCAGCTGGACTAACAAGCTCTCTCCTGATGATATTTTGTAAGCTCTTCTTGTAGTAATGTGGTCTTGCCTCTCTAATGTTTATGATTCTCACCTCAGACATTCTTCAGTGCAGCTTAGTTAAGAAAGTATTCAAGCAAAAATGGGTTGATCTTGTTTACTTTTTTTCTCCATCCCCAAATTTCTAAGTCATGTTCAATGCTTGTGATCTCATTCTTTTTCTTTTTTTCAATGCTTGTGATCTCATTCTTTTTCTTTTTTTTCCATGACTTATTTACCTCAAAGTTTCATAGTTATCTTAAGTTAGATGAATTTAAATTAACTATCTTAAATTAATGCTCAGAAATGTAAAAGAAAATGTAAAAAAAAAAAAAAAAAAAAAAAACTGAGGCTGACACTTCAGCTTCCTTCCCAAGTGGTTAGACCTCTCTGCTATCAAACACCAAAAAAGTCATGGAGGCCAAAACTAAAATATTTCTGCTCACAGTCCAGTCCATTTAGCCATTTGTGAAGAGACTGCGAATTATTTAAAGAGGTCTATTTTTTTATTGCATCAAAATGTCTGAAATCTAAATCCAATGTCTAAGCTAAGCTTACTACTGATGGGAAACATATTGTATACTCATTACACATCTTCAGTTTTTAGGGGAAGTCAACAGGCCTGTTTACGTATGAAAATGCACAAGTCTTATACATTATTCTAGAGTAATCTAGAGTATTTCATTATAAATCCCTCATGGATTCTATACTAGTAAAGAAAATTTCAAATAACTTAGTACTGCTCCTGTGTAAACACCTCCTGGCAGGAGGCCAAGCCCTGGTCTTCAGGGTGGGAGGAAAAACAGGCAGTGGTTGGGTCTGCTTTCATGAGAGGAAAGTTTTCACTGTGAAACACTGCAAAAATCTGACCTTCTTCCCCCAAGCCTCTTTAGGAACAAGATAATTCTGCTGAGAGTAGGAGAGGGGATTTTGTTGTTTTGAATCTTTCTGTGGGCTTTCTCAGCAGTTCTTGATGCATTCTACCATTCTATTATCATTCTGTAAAACAAGTCTCAAAGAAAACACTTAAATCTGTAGGTGTGTTACACTTAAGAGAAGTGGCATCCTATTTTCCCTTCTGATCGGCTGTGTAGAAAAGGCAGTCAAGGTATTGCTGCTTCCCCCGTTCCAATCCCACTGTGTGGGGAAAAGATGTTTGGACATTAGCAGCAGGCAGTTTGTAAGCCTCCATAGTGTAGAAGGGTCACTGCTGAAAATTTAGGATGTACTGGCAAGCAGGAAATGCGAAGTGGGTTCATTCTCTGTGAGTGGTTGTGTGTTTCTTGTTGTTTTTTGGTAGTAGGAAAGCAGAGAGAACTGATCTGCTCTGCTTGCTGGGAACAGTATCTAGCTCCCACACATGTTGTGCTCCTTCAAGCTAACATCAGACTGCTTAGAGAAAGGGGGATTTGTGCTCTCAATCTGTTCCGCTGTTCCCTAGGATCACACTGGCTTTGGCTGTACCACAAAAAAAAGATTTCAGACACTTGCAACTAATAGTGCTATCCTATGCCTTATCAACTCCCTGTGTCAACCTTGCAATACTAATGAAATTCTATTTATCTTCCTGGGGTTTTCAGCTTTTTTTTTGTTTGTTTTTTAAAGGACAAATTTTGACATGAAATATGCAGTTTCTGTGCTTTGTGACCTCATGTAGAAAACAAGCAAAAAATTTTAATGTGGTCAGTGTTAAATAGCCCAGTATTCAAAATTTAACTTCTAAATCCATGTTTGAGATGCAAGCAGAAGTAGGCAATAGTGGAGATGCAAGCAGAAGTAGGCAATGGTGGGAGTGCTTGGAAACTCGGTGTCTGCTGAAACACGGTGGAGGGGGAGGGAAATGAGTCACTGCCAACAAGCAAATAAGTACTTATGAAAACATCTAATTGTAGGCTGCAAGGTTTGAAACATTGGCAAGTTTTATGTATTGCAGTGTGAATTTATCCTTATGATGCATGCATAAGTCTTCTATCTGAAAACCAAAAATAGCTTAATGCACACAAGATGTTTCTGTCCTGAGAACTACAAGTTGAGTGGTTATAGGAGTAGAAAATTCAGTAAGAACTGCCCATGAAAAGGAGGTAGTAAAGAGCCATGATAAGTGTCATGTCACAAGTACCACACTTGCAGTCTCCACATTAGCTTGTTCAAGGCTTCCTCAGATGTAACTGTACAAGCTGCTGTCACTGCAGTGACCTACTCTTCATAAAGAAAATGGTTTTGTAATATTTTACTCCACAACAGTGCTACTGGCAATTTTTTCTTTATGCAGCTCTGGGAGCTAGCACTTCAAAATGATGACTCCAAATATCTTTAAATGGGAATTAATTTAGCATCCTTAACTTGAGGTAGTTTTCTCAAAGGATGTGTCTAATGAGGCTCTACACTAGATCCTCATGTGAGGGAAACTGACCTTTGTGATTCCATGTGCCAGTGTGCTTCAAATTAGATAAAAATATTTTGACTTCACAATTTTTTTAAAGAGTTGGTTCCATGAACCTACTCAGCATGAGATCAGTGCTAGTGTGAAGACCAAGCAGGAAGATGAGCTTCTTTAGATAAGCTTTTTAAGATAATTTACTATAACATAGAATACATTATGTATATGCCATTTGTTTCTTCAGTAAGTTTTAAAAATAATATATTGCTGAATAGGCTTAGTTAAGCAAAGGATAATGGAGAGCTAGAAATATACCAACTTACTTTTGGAAACTGATTTTTAGTGCATATTTATCATCAGAAATGCACACAATACAAAGTAGATGAAATGCCTTAAAACCTAACTGGAGCATTCCTGCCTCTTGAGAGCACCTCAGTGTACTCCAGCTGTTTGAATGCCAACTCAGTTCTCAATAGTTCTCTGTTTTTTGATTGTTTCATGCAGTTTGATCAGTTATAGATACTTTTTTTAGTCAAAATTAAGACTTGCATAATACACAGTGTATCATAGTGAACTAATTTCAGTAGTCATGATCATCTGTTTGCCTTATACTTTCTGCTGAATAAAAGTTTGGAAATGGATCACTTCATGTTTGCCATCTCTTGCCAGCTTTTTCTGTTTCTTAAAATGCTTTCCAGAACTTATGCTTTGAGGTTGGGTCTTGGCTTGGTGCGTTAGTGCAGACTCCCAGAACTATGTTGAATGGTTGTTCTCAACATAGCAGCAGCTGTCATCGTTTGCAGTTTTAGTGCTTAGGGAAAAATCAGCTGATGCTGACATTAGATCACAAGCTTCTCTTCATTAAAAAGCAATGTTTGTAAAACACTTGTGTCCTGTGTTTGAACTGCATTTCCCTTTCTGTCGCCATTTCTACTTCTTGCCTCCGTCTTCACTCTCACTCATGTTCAGCTCACTCTTTGCTGCAGGGAATTCCTTTTCAGAGGCTGATATAAATTATATCTTTAGCACCTTTTGAGACGCCAGTGGCCTTAACAGTACAGAGATGTTCTGGGAACCACATTAAGTAATAGTTGTTCCAGGTTTGAAAGCCTAGGCTGTTGAATGGAAACCTCTTGAAGGAGGTAGTTCCTGTAAGCAGCTAAAGTAGAACCTTCCATCACAGCTGCTTTGTCTGATAATGTTGTAGGATAAGCTGAGATTGTTTTGTAATAATGGTGAGAAAATGTTTGTGAAATACTTGACCTTTAAAGGACCTATTAAAGAATATAATACTAGTTGGGGGAGCACTGGGAAATGCAAAATCAGAGAAATACTATAGTTGCCACCAAATATAGCATTTAATTGGACGGGATATTGCTACCTAGTGGTATCAGATGCTACAGTTACGTTTAGAAAATCAGACACAGGCATGAGTATTTCAGCTTCTGAAAGGCTGCATTTTGGTAGATAACTCAATGATTGATAAAAAGTAAAACACTGCTGCTTAGTTGCCTGTAAAGAGGAATATGAATTGAATCTGTGTCAGATGGTAACCAGTGTTAACTCAAAACACAACTAAAGTAGGTTGTGTTCTTAACCAGCACCTTAGCTTGCAAAATGATGTAGCAGCAGGTTCCTCTATCTGCTTTCAGATAGAATTGAGTAGGAAAAGATAAATATACTGTGGATAAACTAGCATTTTTGTACAAGAACTTTGGGAAATTAAAGCTTGCTTTTACTGTTTATAATCTGGTACAAGTTTTTAAAATTCAGAGGGTAGAGATATGTGAAGGCTTGTTTTCCAGGCCCAGGAACTTGAGTGTAGATACCTGAATTTATCACTGTGAGCTTGGTGTGGGTGTTTTTTTAAGAGAGCTTACTGATACAGTTGAATAAAGCTGTGTTTTGAATAAATACCTCCTCAAAAGGCTGAGGAAGGATTTCACTGTGTTCCTTTTGACCATAGGAGCATGGACATTGTGACAGTTAGGTGGATACCAATTTTTTTTATACTACTTGTACTGATGGTGTTTTAGTTGCATTTGCTAAAGTATGATACTTCTTCCCCATTAAAAAAAAAAAAAAGAACCTGTGTACCTTGTCTTTGGTAAAGAATGAAAGTTTAAGTTTATAAGTAGAACTTTAAAAGCAGTCCTCTATCCTTCCCTCTTCCCTTCCAGGCAGACCTACTTCTACAGTGGGTGGTGGTGCTAGAAAAGCTAATTGCAGCATCTGAAATAAGAATTTCCAAAAATATAAGTACAAAAACCTTGTACTGCTCACTCGAACACTTCAAAATGCATTGCTGTAGACAGCAATGTCAAAGAAAATGTCTGCAGAGGAAAAATTCTGGAAGAAAGAATATAGTTTCAGAGGAAAATTTATAAGACAGCATTTTTCTGGGCAAGACCCTGCTGGTTTGGTTTGTTTTTGGGAATGTTATTGAGGGCTGTCAACATCCAGGAAATGCTCAAACAGACAAAATGTGTGACTAGTTTCAATTTGTGTGTGATCTTCTGTGTAAAGATAGACATATGAAAGTTATTTTTAAAAGCATGTGAATCTCCTTAGAGAGCCTTGTTAAAGAATGTATTCCATAACCTAGATTTTATTACTCCAGCATGTTTTGAGGAAAAGTTACAAATGGTGGGATTCTTTTATGTGAGTGTTTCCACAGTAGAAAAATTGAAAGAGTTGAATTCCGAGGGACAAATGGGACATTTTGGGCATCAAATGATAGCGTGCAGTGATGGTGGGTTGGGGCAGTAGCAGCAGAGGAAAAATATGACTTTCTGGGAGAAGAAAATATGACTGTAGCTACTGAGAGAGAACAAGGAGAAGACAATAGCAAGGTGCAGGGCAAGCGAGGGAAGCAAAAAAACTGAAAATAAAATTCACTGAAATAATCACAGGGCAGAAAAGGTGGAAAAAATGAGGCAGAGATGAAAATGAAAAGATTAATGCATAGGTAAAAGTGACTTAAAATATATCTTACAAACTTTTATACAGTGGTACTTGCTTTTTGGTGTTGTCTGAAAAGCACTCATAGCTTTGAACTTGAGTGGAATAGATGTGAACTGACCTTTGGTATCTGAATTAAACTGACTGCTATTAGTAACTATGTGTTTAGAGTCCAGGGTGGCAGTTCATAAGTACACTGTGTGCTTTAATAGCAATGCCTGTGCAAGCTGTAAACTTAGATTATGCAAGGCAATAGTTGTGTAGCTTTAGTTTTGGTCATGCTGCTTTTCTTTGTGTGTATACATGGATATCGGGGCTTATGAATATATATTTTTAAAAATTGTGTGTAGTATGTATATAATTCATGATCTGCCAGAGAAGTGTCTTCTGCCATTGTGCAGCTGTCACCGGGTACACATGGAATCTAAGTGAAAAGTTGGTAGGTGGTTACTTGTATGAGGTTCAATGTCATCTTTTTCTGAGAATTCTGAATCTTCAATTCAGTCAAGTGTGAGTTTTTAAAATCGTCTGTATCTCTGCATTGATGTTTTGAATGGCATAATGTCACTCTAAAAGCCAGTCCCTACAAGGACTTGTAGGAGTCCTTGACAGAGTTCTGATCGAGTTTTATCAAAATTCAACTGACCCTAAAGGTATAAGGAAGGTGTTTGAAACAGATCACTAGTGCAGACAGTCCTCTATCATCTCCCTGTCCTATTCTGGTGTGTAAAAAGCTGCAATTTATCTTAGTCCTTCAAGTAATATGTGCCATCTCCTACTTCATAACTACTAATTTCCTGTTATTTTGGGTCATGAGATAAGGACCTGTAAAGGGGCATCATGCTCTGTCTAGCTATAACTGCTTCTAATAGATATTGATACAGCTCTCCCTTTACTCTGTTTCCAAACTGAGGGAAAAGGTGTGAGATTCCTTTGCGTCTTGTCTACTGTGTGGTCAGACACCCATCTCCTCTTCTGGCTTATTTACAGCACTAACATTTTGATGATGTTAACATTCAGCAAAAAAGAACACGGAGTCTTGTAGAAGTCGTCTATAAATGGTGCTGTTTATGCAGTTGACACTTATGTTTTGAACTAATGAAACTTGCTAGTGCTGTCACAGAACAGTAGGCTAATAACTCATGGCTTGATGGGTGCTACAGCAAGGATAAAAACATAAGTTAATATTCAGGCCTTTTTATTCAAGGGGTCCATATGTTCAGAGCTGGAACAGTAGAGTTTAGAAATTATTTGGAATAAAAGATTCTGGACTTTAAATTTCTAGTCTATTCTAATCAAACTATTTTAATCAGAATGGACTTATGTTGCTGTGATGTCTGCCACCATGGAGTCTCACCATCGGGGATTGCTTTTGAAAATCTTATTAAAACTTATAAATGGAGAAATGGCTAAATATTGTTTACTCAAGTTACTTAAACTGTTAACTTCATCTGCTTTTTTTATTGCATTATACTGTAGCATATCATTTTTGAGTCCTTAACTTTCACTCTTCTTGAAATTTGCCATGAAACTGTGAATTGAAACTACTTGGAATTTATGTATATGAATCCTTTAGCATACATAGCTTTACCCAAATTATCTGAAAAGCATGCCTTGAAAATTTGCTTGTGCAAGAAGTTTTAAGTCAGTTCACGAAACACACTTAACATCTAATATGGTCAAGATAAAATTGAACAATGAGGAGAGTTTTTTAAGCTTTTCCTATTAGTTAAATATTAAACAGTCTGTTTCATAGTCAAAATTTTATTCCAGTGTCCCTAAGTGTTTATGCCAAAAAGCAATGGTTCACTGTGTTGGGATATGCTGCCTGTGTGGTACCGGAGAAGATTTCAGGTAATGTTCTTCTGGCCTCTCTGAGCAGTGGAGCCCTGTGCTTTGCTGAGGTCTGCTGCTCACAGAGACCAGGCCACAAGCAGCTCTGCCATCTGAATGTGGAAGTAGATGGGCAGGTGTGAGGGAGGACTGAGAAGGTAGAACATGTTTAATATGGGCCTTCCTATGGGGCAAACCAGCGAACATTAAAGTCTGAAGTAGTAGCAATAAATGGGGCTGAAATCTTAAGATGGAAAAATGCTTTAGTAAGTACCTGGCGCCTCAGTAGGGAAATAACTCTTGTTGAGCAAATATGCACAGTGAACTAGGTTTTCACCCCACCTCTGCCTTACAAACTAATAAGTTCTCTCCTTTATATTGCCCTTCCCCTAAAGGGATTGGACAAAGGTTACTTCCATGTAAAAGGCAAGCTGCATTCGGAGAGTAAAGATCTGGTGACATCTTTTCCTGTACCTTATGACCTGCCCCCAGAACAGTATGGAAGCAAAGGTAAGGTGTGACTTGGGAAAGTTAAACATGTGTATGTATTATACTTTTATAGCAGTAGTCTATATAGTATCATATATCATACATATAATGTGTACATGTTATATACATATAATATATAGCATAATGCTTTTTATCTGCTTTAGAGCAAATTATTCTGAGTAACTTTACAGGCTGTTTGAACACTTATGTTCTAAAACTTGATTTTAACATTATTGGTTTGACTTTGTGCTTGCAGTATCACTCCCATGTTTTGCTTGTGGCATTAAAGTAAGCAATTACAGAGTATTTTGACTCTAATTTTGTTTTATTGTAACTTAGGTTTTGGGTCAACAAGCTAAATACTCTTTTTTACTTCTCTTCCATAATCATGTTATACATTAGGAAAGTAAATTTCTTTTGATTTACTGCAGTGTTCTGAATTTCACATTTGCCTTGGCTATTTCTTTCATACCCATTTCCAAGGGTTTCTTCTCAGACTTACTTTCTTAACATTACAAGTCTGCCCATCAACAAACTAGTTCTACAGAAGAAGATCTTGAGTATCAGCTGCTTTTTAGTCCATTCTATATTTCATTCTTCAGGATTTCTTTTACTGTTGGAATCCTTGGCGGGGGAGGAGAGGGGAAAGGATCTTTTGCATAGTACTCAGCTTGCAACATCTCTATCTTCTAAGCTTCTGAGACTCTCAAGAACAGAAAAATTGGGGAAGTGGTGTTTGGGTGCTCTTGCAATGTTACAATTTGCAAACAAAAATCATATTTTGGGGGGGAGAATAATGCTCAATCTGAAAAATTTGGGAAGAAGTAATATTTTTGTATCTAATTTGGAGGAAGGTTATAAGTAGTCTCTGTAGCCTCTTTTGTTTTCAGTGTTATGGGCTAAAAAGTATCTTCTGTTGCAGAGCTTGAAATGGTAAAGATTAATAAAGAGTTAGAATTACTATTTGTGGTAAAACAAGTCTTTCTGTGAGCTTTTGAGCTAACAAGTTATATGAGGAGAACATTAGAAAGCTATGAAGAAAATAGACCAACCATCACCTTAATGTATCAGAATCCCAGTACATAACTAACAAGGACTTGTTTAAGACAAAATATGATATTTGATGATCAAGACTGTTGTAGATTTACTGAACCAGAAGAAAGCTACTCCTAGAAAACTATTTGCTGACCAAAATTAAGTGCTATTATTACTATAGTATCTGTGGGTTCCTTGATGGCTTGAAACTTGTCTGTATGTAGAAACTCATCAGTGTCCCCTGATTTGCTTTTTCTGTAAGTTCCTGAAGAACTTTCTAGATAAAATAAGAACAGCTATTCTTGACAGTGGGCTCCACCTTTGTCATTTTGCTGTTGTTGCAGGCATGTAAGGCCCAAACTTTAAAATTTATGCCTGTGTGTCTATAGCCTCTCTAGGCATACCTGGGTGTGTTACTAAATTGTTGGGGTTGTAGAGATCATAGCATGTTAGGTATAAGGTGGTTCAGATGCAAGTGGTAGAATGCTGCTGAGCACTTGTGCATCCTCCGTGGTGTGATCAACAGGAAGAAGTATTGATGGTTCTGAAAGAAGTCTGTGGGTCACCAAATGAGGCTTCAGTGAGTCAGGCCTAATAGCTCAGATTTATCATTTAGTTCTTGGTATCTTGGCAATGACAACTGTCATGAAATATTCTATAGAAATATGAACTCACACCTGAATCTGTTCTGTACCAAATATATACTTTCATTACCTACTTTTATAGGTCAACTTTCTAGGATACTGAGAGGTGAACAGAAATATTTTTAAGATGACTAGTGTTTGGAGGGAAGGGTTGGTTTATTCTGCAAGGATTACTTGCTAATTAAAGAGGGAGAATATATTACTACCATCATTATTGAGTTGGCTTTCAGTTCTTAGGAATATATTGTAAGTGATCACACACTAACTGATATTCCAAGGTGTGCTGTGGATGTCTGCACTTGTGGATGATTCCTTATATACTGCCATACATTAGTCCTTGTGACTGTTGTACTCCAGGATATGTAAGCACTGATGTCTGATAGGTAGCTATTGCCCAAACTAATGCTTTTTGAAAGGTTTTTCTAAAATGTCATACTTTGTTTTAAAATTTCCAAAAACACAAAACTGAGAATAAGAATCCATATGCATGTATTCTCAAATCTACTGCACACAGTCTTCTTACTAAGATTTAGTTACACAATAAATGTTTGTTCTGTTTTAAATCTGGCATTTTTACCTAATGCATCACTGACATTCTTTGATCAAAATACATATGAAAGATGCTTTTATTTTTTTTCCTTCCTCCTCTTTCTCTTTTGTATGAAGCTTTTTTTTTTTTTTTTTTTTTTTTAGTGTTTGTCAGTAGCTCAGCTTTTGAGTCTCTGCTTTCTCCCATAAAAAGAACAGAATTCAGCATTTGAAAGGAATGGAATTCAATGGAAGCAATAGCAGCTACCTGTACCTTTCCACATCTTTCCTGAATATTGTCTTTCTGTTTCTAAGGCTCCTGGTGGAGAAGATGTTTAAAGAATGCCTCTGTTATGGGATGGGGTCATCAGAAAATAATCTATCCTTAACAGTGTGGTGATCAACTCCCTAAGCCTCTAGAAAGAGATATAAATAGATTCATTTTAATGAAGTCTTGAGAAGCAGAAATACAAGTAATTATCCTTTCCCTAAAGAAACTGTATTGACTGATCCCTGTAATTGAAGGAGAAGATGCTCCAGGGGATTTTCCATGAACTCGGATTTTCTAAACATGGGAAAGCAGGCAGCACATCATTTTTATATAATCAGAAAATCCCTTTCTGCAGCAAGGATGCAAAAGAAATTGAGGGGATGAGGAACAGATGGTCAGAAAAGCACCATACATTTGTCATTTAATGTTCTAAGTAGAAGGTAGCTCTACCAAAATATCGGCTTTTTCCTGTGCAAACTCAAATCTTAGATGAGACCCACTCAGTGTAGCAGTCTAGATTGCATGTGGAATGGCTAAAGACAAAGTGAAAGAAAAACTGATCCTTAGTTTGTGGAAATGCTTTTACTTGAGCAAGTTCTCTGTTATCCTGTGACAATGCCTTTATCTGTTCTGTTAGCTGCTATTCATCAGATTGGACCTGGACTCCAAAGTGAAAACTGGTGCAGGGAAATAACTATATCTTGAAAAGCAATAAAAAACTTTTCATCAGATAGTGATAAGTTCATTAATAAATAATGTAAATAGTCCATCTGATTTCAGTCATAATTCATGGATTTGATCCAACAATTTTTAAAGTTTAAGTTCAATAACAGTGAAATAATTTGGTCCCAGACCTATTTTTTATTTATACCATACAGCAAGGAGGAAGAAAATGAGACCTTTGCCTGTAGGCTCATGAGTTAGTGGATTTCATTCTAAACTGTAGATCTAAGCAAAACAGAAAGATAGAATTTCTTGAAGAAGTAATTATGAAGGCTTTGTTCCCTCTTCTTTTTTTTTTCTTCACCAAATTTTTAAACAGTACAAATTGATGTTGTTGAGACAGACAACTTCTTGGTGTTACTCTTTTTTTTTATCACAGAAAGAGGGGTTATCTTCTACTGCAATACAGCTGTAGGCTGAGCTGTTGCTTTACTTGCTGAAAGATGCGTTGATGTGCTTTAAGATGCTTCTGATATGGTAATGATGCTTTATTCCCTCTGTGGCATGTAGCATATTTAATATCTTCTTGTGACTTTCACGTATCTTGCAGCTGTATTTCTAGTTTTTGTCTCCTATTCACTGTCTCACAAGGCTATGCTTTATCATACACATGCAGGTAAGTTCCACCTGCTTATACGAATCAAAGTCCTTAAATCTGTCTCTAGGGAAGATGCAGTAATGTGAAAATCTGTCTGAAAGCAATTGTTGGCAGTAATATAATCCCTTCAAGTCGAGGTGAGGAGTTTAAAGGTGTCTCTCAGAGCAATCACATCAGAAATGTTTAATATCAAGTGTGGTGGCTGATTTTAACTACATATAGGATAACATGTTGTTGGGGAAGGGGGGACAAGCTTGAGAAATTGTTTTTTTTGGACTTGAAAATGTTAGAAATTTGAGGTTAAAGCTTAATTAGCCCAATGAGTCTGTGTTTCGTGCTCTGTTATGGTAAACTTTAGTGTATTGGGCTGCTTGTTCTATTTTTTCCTAATGAATTACACTTAATTTTATAGGTATGTTTAAGTGCCATTAGAATTTAGGAGGATCACCATCAGAAGAAACATTTCTGCAACAGTTTTTCTGCATTATCAGTCTGCCAGTTTTCAGATTTATTAATCTTGTACATGTTTCATACAACTTGCTTACAGTGCTACTGAAAAAGGGATGAGCTGTAATAGTGTACATATGAGTGGTATTTTAAATGGTGACTGGCTTACAAGCTAGGAATTCATGTGAGTATTTTTTAAGCTGTTGCTTTAAAACAAAAAAGTGTTCAGGAACTGTTGATACCCTGTGGGGAGGAAAGGGGGAACACCTACAAAGCAGGGGCCAAGTAGCTTCTGATTAATCAGTTACTTCCAGCTCAGCTTTCTCCACATTAAAACCAAGGGAAAGAAACTGGCTGTTCAGCTGACTAATAGCATACAGAAAATGTATCTTCATACAAGAAGTCAAGAAAGGTTCCAGCTGAGTTCATCTGAACTTAGAGTGGAACTGCGTATACTATATATGCAGCAATTATGTGAACTACGATAGACTTCAGTCATTTGCCTTTTGTAGAGGATTTTCCTCAGCCACTCTAACAATTTCTGAAAATGTATTAAAATACATTTCATTATTTCCCAACGGAAATCAATTTTACCCTTAATAACTGTGGGATAAAACTGTCTAATCCCATGCCATGAGAGACTTGAAGAACAATGGGCAAATAAGATGGAAATTTGCTTTAATACAAGTTAAAGCATTTTGGAAAAAATGAGTAGCTCACTTAGCAATTTATTAGTTACACACTAGCTAATGTTTGCAGTCTGTGACAGGCACTATTTCAGTTCAAGGATGTACAGAAGGATCTGTGACATGTTGCATGTGAACAGGTCTCTCCCTTGTGAAGAACCCTGCTCACTGTTCAGCGTTTCATTTCCAGACTGCCATGAACAAATTGACCTTTTCCTTGTAATTTCAGATATTCAATGCTTGTTATTCTGTCCAGTTTTTCAATGACTTGGAATTGGGCATATGGTGAAATTATGTTTAGGAGACATTTGTAGTGATTTTTCGGAAACTAGTAACTTAACACCGAGCACCAGTTTGAATTTTTTTGACTAAAATAGGAAAAACTGTTGCAAGTTTTTCTCCAGTTCTGGTCTACTCAGAGAGTTCTCAGAGTTCTTGTCTACTATTTCTTAAAGACTTGGGATAGCTTTCTTTTATCTTTCCTAGAGCAGAGTGCCTAAAAAAAAGATTAGAGTTTGGTCCAACTAAGCTAAAAGAATCTTTTATTGCCATGGACTCTTCTACAGGGGCCTGCTATATCTTTGGGAAGTCAGAAAAGCCATGGGAAAATGTGACTGCCCTTTGTCCCTACCTTTCTTTTTTCTTTGAAAGAAGAGTAAAAGTCCTGGAATCTTCTGCATCCTCTACCATGTAATCAAAATATTTGTGAAGGAATTAAAATTATGGAAGAGGACAATGGGCAAGTCATTTTTAAGTAACTTCCTTTTTTCTCTACTTGATAATGCACAGTTACATGGAACTTGTCTACTTTCTGATGTTTGAAGGTACTTGACTGTCATATTTGAATTACTGGAGAACTTCAAGTCTTCTCAGGATGCTTAATATGGTACAAACCCTAAGAGAACACCCTTTCTTCTGAGATGACAAAACCTGTTCTGTTTCTAAGAATACTGAGGTTTCTAATAAAGAATACTTAACTTACTAGACCTTCAGCAGAGGTTTAAGGAAGTATAACAATAAGTAATTTTTTTTAAGGCATCAAAATTAAGGTTGCACATAAAATCTTTATGCTGTCTTTTAAGCTATTTCTTTCAAACAGTTTTAAATTACCAGTGCAAAAGAAGAGAAATGGAGTTGCAGGAAGAAACTACAGTTTTATTATGCATGATATATGTATTCTACATCTTTTTTTTGCTGCAGAGAATAGCATGCACATTTCACATTTGGCACTTTTGAAACGAAGACTAAATATTCCTCCTCTGAAGTGACAAAGACCCTTAATTTTTTTAGCAGATAGCATTTGTTGTATACAGCTGGTATGTTATAACTGCTTTGCAAATTGCTGCTTTGTACAACAAACTTATTTGAGGGCAGCAGATATCCAGAGCACTTGTGGAGCTTGAGAAAAGAATTTAACTGGTAGATGATAGATAGTTTCTCTGTCAAGATACTAAACAATATTGGTACAATTTCCCAAACTTCTCTATAAATTAGACTTTTTTTCAGAATATCACAGCAAAAGGCTGTGGAAAAATCTGAGTGTTTGCATTGGTAGGAGTAAGATGAGAAAGACTTTCAAAAACTGGATCAAGTATGTAATTCCAAGGTTTTTTGTAAGTAAAACAAATAATGATTCAACCTAGTATTTGGGAAGCATGGAGACAACAGCCTATCTTAACTGTGTATTCATAATTAAAATGCCTTGTGTTTTGCTAGTAATACTTAGATTTTTATTTCTCATTAGAATTTTTCAGATGAGGACTACTCTTTTGCTATATCAAGTTCTCTCTTCCTGTAGCTTCATTGTGGACTAACAACAGTGCAAGTGAGATGTGACATCTCTTGCCTATAAAGGTTGACCTGATCTTTCAAAAGTGCAGCATTTCATGGAGAATTAATTCTCATGTCATTCTGGTTTCACCTCGTTGAGAAGTTTCTTTCAATAGGCTCATATTACAGAAATGGATGTAGCTGCAGTTCTTAGTACTAGCAAAAGAACAGGCTGCTCACAGTAGTCAGGGAACATCACATAATTTGTGATTTTTAGCTATTAACTTTATTGATCAAGGAACTAATCTGCTGTACCAAGAGGAACTTATTCACTAAGTTTTTAGCATAGTTTGGGCAAGGTCTGACAGAAGTGCAAAGGACTTTGGTCATCGCATCAACACTTCGAAAAGACAAAGCAAATAGAAAGGTGATAACATTATATAGGAAAGTATTCACATAAAATACAGATGGTACACATGGCTTTTAGGCAAGGGGCAGATGAAAGAAGCTAACAGAGATAAAGGTGCTACTTCCTTTAAGGGATCTCTTGGTCTAGATATCTCAGAAACCAGACCAGAGAGTTTGGGGCAGTGCAGTATCAACTGGATCTTGTTTCAATAGTTTTCCAAAGCTGCTTATTTTTTTGTGCCTGAAAATCACCTATCCAGGGTTACCAAGAGCCAGACAACTATTTACTTCATCCAGAAACTATATCATGATTTTAAACTAGGGAAAGAGATGGATGCTTGTTTTGTTTGGTGCCCTTTTATAACACTGTGAATGATGGCATTCGTTGTGTAGGCTGTGCTTTCTCTAGTGATTATGCCTCTGGGACTTGTAACTTCCCCATCAGTCTTCATGAAATCTAAACGTAGAGAATTTTCTCCATATTCAATCTGTTTGACATTGTTGTAATTTAAAAACTCTTATACTGTCTTGCCCTCTTACTACCATAAATAAACATTTGTAAAACACTTTTGTGGCTGGGGGATGTTTTGCTGTACCATATAGGACTACTCTAGAATTGAGCTTGCTCTAGCAGCCTGTGAAAAAGGATGCTCTGTACAAAGGCTGTCCCAGCCATAAGGTTAGTTGCCTTGGCATTTGTCACCGAGTGAGCTCTGTGTTGAAGGTGGTCATTGTTACTGCTCCTGTCACTTGCTTACTCCTATTGCCTCTACCAGCAATTCTCACTTCATATTTTGTAAAAACTGGTATTGGATCTGATAGACTTGGAATTTGCACAGTAATAGCCATAATAAATAGATTACCTAAAACTTGGGTTGATAAACCTATAGCAAGTCTTCTTCACTGACATAAATATTTATCATACATAGAAAAACCTTGTTTTGATAGAGGAAGTACTGTCATCTTCAGTAAATTTAGTTGAACCTATGCCTGGTCCAGATAAGTGTTACTGTCTTTCTTCTGGGCACATTTTGTAGACAGAAATAAACCAGGCTAGAGGCTACATCTATGCAAACTTATTTGAGACAGATCATTCTGAAAGGAATCAAGATCTTTTTTTTCTGTTTATCAGTAGTCTGAGAGAATAATATTTCGGCTTCCTAAACAAGCTGATCTTCTGCAACATGTATATGGTGGGAGGAAGAGCCCAGAGTAGGCTGCTAAGCTATCAGTTAGCTTGTGCTGCTTTGCCTTTTCTCCTTTCCAAGAGTGTGAAAGTAGGAATAGCTTCTGTGCTTGCAGAAGTGGAGGGAGGGAACCATCTGCTGCAAACCTATTGCTCATCTAAAGATGTAATGTTGGGAGAAGTGAGGAACTCGAACATTTCTGAGTTTGTGCAGGCACATTCCTATATGCTGTGTTCTTTCTGTCCCTGTGAGGAAAAAAAAAAAAAAAATACTATAACTCTTATAATTCCATTCAGTTAAGAGATTCAACATGAAACTACTTGCTGCCTTTGGGCCAAAGCCTTTGGTTGCATGGTTGCCTTTGGTTCTTGTATTCTGTCTGAAACTTCTGTAGCTGGGGCAATGAAACTATGTTGTGATATTTACATTTAAAAGAACCCTTGGGAGAAAAACAAAGGCTTTTATAGCAAATCTATAATTAAATCTTATATTTAAAAAAAAAAGTTAAGTATTTTCTGTAAGCTGAAATCGTACGTAGAGTGCTATAATCAGTGGGAGTTTTAAGTAGGAAGATGAAAATTTCATATTTAATGAGTTTTTCATGAGCATGTTTCTGGTTTGCTTTGCAGATCGCCCGTGGATTTGGAATATTCCTTACACCGATGCCCCTGACACCCATGGAAATATGTGGGTTCCATCGTGAGACCTTCCAGTCCTCTATGATATTTCACATATTGATACTGAGTCTTCTACACTAGATGTGAAACATTATTTCTGGTTTTTAAGCTACAATGGCTAACTATTTGAAATAATTACTTAAATATTAATATTGTGGAACTTTTTGAAGAATCTGACCCTGTTATATAATAATTCATAACACTGTATTTTTAAATCTTTTGTATGTTTTTTTCTTACTGTGGCTCCCAATATACTTTGCAATGTTAAAATGTGAATAGACTCTTTTCAGAGGTTCCCTCTGCATTTTTAGCTATGATTTAAATTTTTCTGTTTAGTCCTGCTAGCTCTAATAAAAGTTTTTCTAATGTAAAATTTGAAGTACAAATAAAGTCATTCTTGTTCATATATCTTGTTTTATTTTCTAAGTATGTGTATATTTCCAATTGAATTGAACCTTTGCTATGGTAATTATCACTTCTCATACGAGATCTGATGATACTTGCTGTTTTGGCTTTTTGCAGTTTGTCACATCCATTATTTCATAAACTTTTTTATTTTTTACTTTTCTCTTGCACCAGACATCCAAGTCCTATCCAAAATAGTTCAAGTGGATGGACTTGGATGTTGAAAAGTGGTTTTAAATGGTGCTTACAGAATGTTTGATCCTGTAGCCTGAAAGTCTTATTCTATAATCCGGTGTTTTATTCATATTTCCCTCTAGTTCCTAAATAATCTGACTGGGTAACTGTTCCAGTGTCATGTCTTTCATTTTGCAATCTCACTTTCTAAGATGGTTTGGAGAACACTGGGAGTGTCCTTCTGCCTAATGTTTAATGTTCAGAAGCTACCTTCAGAAAGGTAGTTCTTCATAAAATTGTCAGCCTCTATCTACAAAAGAATAGTAGTTTTGCTTTCCAACATTGTCATATACTAGTCCCCAGAGCAACATTGAAAGGTATTGCTGCTTTTCTGACCTTCATATTTTCTTTTGTGTCTTTTCCAGTTAAATTCTGTTACATTAATTTCTCTACAGCTTTGAGCTGATCAAATCAAAAAAGGTTATGACTTCGGATCATGGTTGGGAAGGAAGCTTTATTTTACCTTTTTTTTACAGAGCATAGAGCGAAATAGTGTTGCCTGTAACACAACTTCACACTTGTTCTTCACAGCAAACACCAGTAACTTAGGTTGTTCAGTTTTTAGTTAGTGTTGGCAACTTAGAGGTGATCCCTGTAATTATAACTAATTACTAATTATTGCTATTACTAATGATGTAGTTTTGAGAGCTTTGCTCAAAAAGCAAGCAGAGTGAGGGCAGGGTGCTGTTGGGATGTCTGTGAAACAGACTGAAACATTGATTCCCTCTCTCCTCAATTCCATATGCATAATCTTTACTGCATGCAGTATAAAAAGTAAATGATTCTATCCCTGATGAGCTTGAAGAGATGGGGATCCAGGACAGTGTCTGGTAAATGGAGGAGTGTGCTGTGAAAACTGAGAAATGATTAACAACTTCAGAGCTATTGTTATATTCTTTTTTTAACAGAGCATGTTCTCACTTTATTTTCATGAGTCAGTCTGTGAGAGCTGAGGAAATTCTGAGTATAGAGATGCCCTCATATGAGGGGAAAAAAATCCACAGACTTTAGGACTGAAAGGTAGGCTACCAATTAATAGATATCATGAATTTAAGGGATGTTATTTTTTATTGCTGTTACATATACGAACACTTCTGCTTATACAAAGAGTTGTTTGACTGACACTGACACATTCATGCTTGAATTCCAATTGGAATTTTTCAGTCTACAGGAACTTAGTGTGAGTTTATTTCAGTTCTCCAGCACTTAGGATTAATCCGATCTACAGATCATCAACAGATGATTCCGAAGTCCATTGTGGGAACAAATAAATGATTCATTCTGCTAGAAAACTTGGGAAATTTTTCAGCACAGAGCTGTGACCCGAAGCAACTTTTACTATGATATAAGCTTGTGGCTTGGTGGTAGAGTTGGAAAGAAAGAATAGAGGCTGTTAGTTTGGCTTGCTTAGCCATGTGT
This sequence comes from Crypturellus undulatus, assembly GCA_013389825.1. Lineage (NCBI taxonomy): Eukaryota > Metazoa > Chordata > Aves > Tinamiformes > Tinamidae > Crypturellus > Crypturellus undulatus. The sequence continues at coordinate 185,013 of VWPW01017968.1, forward strand.
GGATGAGGCGAATAATATCTCAAATAAAGGTTGGGCTTAATTGGTATGTCTGTAGTTCTGTTTAAACTTCTGCTCTTCCAGAACATAAGGAAAACTTGTTATGAAGAAGCTGACTAAAGATGCTAAAGTTTTAGGCTAGGAACAGCCTTTTGCAGTCTAGCCAAAACAGGACCCTAGCATAGCTGGACTTGTACTAGATGGATTAGATCTGTTCAGAAAGCTCTCAGCAACAAGAAAATGCTGTTGATGAAAGGTTTCTACAGGCATTAAGATATGTAGTGTCTCAGGTGCCAGGATACCCTTAAGTATGTTTCCAAAATGTTGGAATACAAATTTAGAACTCTTGTGCAGTGTACTTAAAATTCCATTTTTCATGCTCCTGTTTTTGTTACATGTCATTACAGTATTGCTGTTTCATTTGCATTTCATGTAATTCTGGTAGCTAGTTAAACCATACACAATCATTTGTCAGAATTTTGTCTGGAGAAATGTAGGGATCCTAACATTGAAGAAGTGAACCTATGAAAAAACATGAAGGAGAAAACGGAAAACTTACTCATACTCAACTGAAAGGGTAATTGGGGGATTCAGGGTGATACTATATAGAGTAATATATATATATACACTATATATATAGAGAGAGTAATATAGTTAACAGTTAACAATAGAACTATTAAATTAAAGGCTTTTTCTGTATTCCTTGTAATTGTGCTAAACCTCACCACCACTGATCCTTCTCTTCACTCACAAAATCACAGAACAGTTGAGATTGGAAGAAACCTCTAAAGACCATCTAGTCTAACCCCCTGCTCCAGCAGGGACACCTAGAGCACATGGCACAGGGTGGCATCCAGATGGGTTTTGAAGATCTCCAGAGAAAGAGACTCCAGAGCCTCTCTGGGCAGAGCCTCCTATGAAGGTGGAACTTCCCGTGCTTCAGTTTACACCCGTTAGCCCTTGTCGTGTCACTGGCCACCACAAAGAACAGTTTGGCTCCATCCTGCCTGCTTTCACCACTCAGATACTTGTACATGTTAAGATCCCTTCTCAACCTTCTCCAGACTAAACAGGCCCAGCTTGCTTAGTCTTTCCTCATATGACAAATGCTCCAGTCTCTTAATCATATTTGTGGCTCTCTGCTGGACCCTCTCTAGAAGCTCCACGTACCTCTTGTGCTGGGGAGCCCAGAACTGCACCCAGTACTCCAGGTGCGGCCTCACCAGAGCTGAGGAGAGGGGCAGGATCCCCTCCCTCGACCTGCTGGCAATGCTCCTCCTGATGCAGCCAGGATCCCATTGGCCTTCTTGGCCACAAGGGCACACTGCTGTCTCATGATTAACTTGTCAACCAGGATTCTCAAATCCCTCTCCACAGGGCTGCTTTCCAGCAGGTCAACTCCTAACCTGTACACGCCTGGGCCTCCCCTGATGCAGGACTCTGCACTTGTCCTTGTTGAACCTCATGATGTTCCTCTCTGCCCGACTCTCCATCCTGTCTAGGTCCCTCTGAATGGTCCCTCTGAATGGCAGCACAGCCCTCGGGAGTGTTGACCACTCTTCCCAGTTTGGCACCTGCAAACTTGCTGAGGGTGCACTCTGTGTCCTCATCCAAGTCATTGATGAGTAAGTTGAAGAGCACCAGGCCCAGTCCCTTGTGGGACACCACTGGCCACAGGCCTCCAACCAGACTTGGCCCCATTTATCACCACCCTCTGGGCTCTGCCATCCAGCCAGTCCCCAGTCCACCTCACTGCCCAACGTTCAGTGTCGGTATCTGCAAACGCAATGGCCCTGTGTACTAGTCCTGCTGAGGTAAGGCTTATGTAGCTGACATAATACTACAAATAAATATATTGAGATTAATGATAATTTATTAAGTGTTCAGGCTCAAAAGATGTTAGTTTGGATTTTTTTTGTTGTTAATTTAAATGTTGGCAAGATATTTGATTCTTTCCTTATCATCCCCAAAACAGTAAAAACTATCTTGTGTTGTTAGGCCAATGAACACACTGCATTTCTGGAAACATTTATTGAGTTCAGTGCCCAGTAATCGAATAAAAGAATGTTTCACTGTGCTGTGAAGCAATATAGAATTATGTTGCATTGAAAGGTATTTTCTGCAGGAGGAAACACTTGACCCCCAGCCCTATTACCAGAGGAACGTGCCTTTTGGGAAGCGAAGTGCTAATAGAAGATACACAGGTGAATTTTATGCATTGCAGGGTGCAGCGTGACATCAGACACAGATTGTTCAGCCCAGCTTTTTGGATAATTGACTACATCTTTACCCTCTGTGTTCTTTGCATTCTCAAGTCGTCCCAGCTATCCAACCAAGAGCAAGGGGAATAGTGACTTTTTTTTACAGGAATGTATTCTTTAGAATAAGCCCCTTAGTTTAAACAAGTGAATCAAATAATGAAATTTTAAAAATAAACAAGAGAAGAGACAGAGGGTTTTTAAAACTATAAAAGGCACCATATGTGTGAGATGTCAGCTGTTTTTTCATTTTCTCTTAAGGATTTCCCTCCATATAAACTCACATTCCGTCTATCCCTTAATAGGGAACATGGGCTTGGAGCAGGTTGCACCTTTTAGACATCTGCCTCAAGAGATTTAATCACATTGTGCCTTTTATAATATTTTAGTTGGTCCATGGACCAACTGTGGATTTTTTTAGTGGATCCATGGGGATCCTTGGTCTGTAGCAAGGGCTTCAGCGGTACCCAACACACACATACACCTCGAGTACTGAGATGATGGAGGAGTTTCATATCTAGTGTGTGATTATCTGCCACTAAGAGATTTGTAAATATTAGTTGCTACTGGGCTTTAAGTGCAACATAATTCATACAAAATGAAAGCACTCAATGTTGTAGTAACACTTGATTAAGCTACTCTTAAAGATAAAGTTCATTTGATTTGCATTTCACTGAAAAAAAAAAGTTTATAAACTGACATAGTTTACAGAGCTGAATTTAACCCTTAATGATTTTAAAGCAGAATTCAGCACTGTATGAAGTGCTGGATATTGCTGAGTTTTTTCTTTCTCTAGTAACAGTTATTTTCCCGGGAGGCTTGGAGCGAGCACGTTGCCGCGGGAGATAATTGCGTGTAATCCTGCACTTGGAGAACTGCACCTTCCCTTTAATTGTTCGCTGCTGGAGAAGGGGAGATTTAACAACTCCTTGAGAAAAGACTTTGCAGAGGGACCGGTAGCGAAGGGGGTGCCCTCTTTTGGCAAAAGCGAGAACAAGCGGCGCTTTGACTGGACTCCGGCTCTCCGGGGCGCGCTCGCCAGCGCCGGGCGGCGCGGGGAGCCCGGCGGGAGGCCCCGGCAGACGAGAGGCGCGCGGGGAGCGCGG
>VWPW01017968.1:188845-270786 GCA_013389825.1 Crypturellus undulatus
TCGCGATGCCCGGTGCTGGCGGCGCCCCGACGTAGCGGCGCAGCGCGGAGGATGGCGCGTCGCGGCGGCGGCTGCTGCTCGAGCGCGGCGCCGCTGAACGCGGACAACGCGCGGTTCCTGCTGCTCGCGCTGCTCATCGCGCTCTACATGCTGTGCGGCGCCGCCGTCTTCTCGGCCATCGAGCTGCCCTCGGAGCGCGCGGCCAAGGCGCGCTGGGCGGAGCGGCTCGAGAGCTTCGCCCGCCGCCACAACGTGAGCCGCGCCGAGCTGCGCCGCTTCCTGCGCGCCTACGAGGAGGCCAGCGGCGCCGGCATCCGCGTGGACGACGTGCGGCCCCGCTGGGACTTCACGGGCGCCTTCTACTTCGTGGGCACCGTGGTGTCAACCATAGGTGAGTGCCCGCGGCAGGGACCGGCCGGTGAGTACGGCGAGCAGTGGGATACCTGCGGGATGTAGTGGGTGCAGGCAGCGCGGCCTGGGCGCCCATGTCTCAGAGACTCCTCTGGTAGCGAGAGGTGCACATGGATGAGGCAGGTTTCTCTGGTGTAAGTTCGAACAGGAGCTTCCCATCCCATCCCATCCCAGCTTTGCCCTAACACGGGCTCCTAACATGGACTTCTGTTGTGTCTAGCCACAAAACAGAGCATCTGGAATTGACTTTGCACAGGTAGGTTTCAGGCCGCTCAGCTCTTGACTGCTTCCCGCTTTCTTGAGCAGAATCAACAAGTTGGCAGCATGTTGCACATTCAGATAAACCAGGTGTGCAGCCGGCCGGGGAAGGAGCCGCTGCAGAGGCGTTCAGAGGGCCAGAGCACAGGGCGTCAGGATGAGAGAGCATCACCAGGCACTGACTCGAGCGCCCAGGCAGCCCGTGGGTGCAGCAGGAAGGCTGGTGCTGCAGGTTACTGCCCACAGCCGAAGACCTCGAAGGAGCCGAGCTGCTGCGGTCAAAGATGGGCACCCAGGTGCATTTACCACTGTGACAAATGGGACCACTAAGTCCTAGTACTGATGTCTGCAGCTCAAGTCGGTTCACTCTGCACGTGTTGAGGTATGCGGTAGATTGGCTCTTAAATTAAGAACATTAAATCTCCATTGACACTTCCTCCCTGAAGATTGCTGTTGTTGTGCAAGGTGCAAGTGCAGGCTGGTTTTGGCATGCCCCAGAGCATCAGGTTTTGAGGGCTTTGCATCCTTAGACCTCAGGTCTGTAGGACTGAAGAGCTACTTTGAAATGTTCTGCCTAACTGGTACTTTAAAATAATTTGAAACACTTTTGAGCCCATTTTTGAAGACTGCTGCAGTTTGCAGTCTGTTGTGACATCTCCTTTAAGGTGTATATTTTTTGCATGATAAATAGGGTTGATCCTAACCCTTCCTCCTGCCATGAAGGCATAGAAAACAGAGCTGGGAAAAGACTACAAAAGTTGGTCTGTGAGTTGCACAGTAGTATCAATTATATGCTTCTCTCCCCCTCCCCACCCCCCCAACCCTACACTGTGGGAGATTCCACAGATTCCACAAGAAATCCAGTCTTGTGCCTTATTATCCTCACTGGTAAAAAATGAGTTTTCCTGATATCTGCCTAACTGCAATTCAGTCGCTGTCACTATTTTTGTCTTACTATCCTTCAGGCACAGAGAATAGTGGCTTTGTAACAGCCTCCAAGATACTCAAAAACTATTATCATATGTCTTCTTTGAGTTCAAAAAGCCTCATTACTGTACCCTCCTTGCAGTGTTAAATTCACCTTTTGCGTGTAATAACTACTGGCAGCCATTCTCAGTGTTAATATTTATTTTATCTTATTCAAATGAGGTTGTTAAGGGAGAAGAGCCATTACATTATCAGCTGAGACTGCCTGCGAGCACAGTCATCCACTCATCCACTCGTACTCTCAGGTAATTTGCCTGGTCCGCTGATTCCTGTTGCCTGTAGATCAGAGCTCCATCAACGTTTCTGTAGAGAACATCTCAATTTTAAGACAGTTATATACTTTTCTACAGCTAAATAAAATGTGATATCTTCACTTAGATGGATTTCTCCAGGAATGGGTGCTTTTATCGCACACTGATGTTATCAGCTAACCTGCCACACTTGGTGCTAAGTGCTGGTATAGATGCTATTGGTTTAGCAGGTGAATTATTGTAATGTCAGGGCTCTGCTATTTCTCTTATAAACTCTATGTAGTGTTATGTTGTTCACTTTTCTGTGGAACAAATTGTTTTGCTGCTCGAGTTAATGTATTTCTCCGGTAATAAATAAGGCAGATCGGGCCACTTTGATGTACTGCTGAAGCGTCACTGAAGCAGTATCTGTAGCATCAGCTACCTACCTGTGCTTTAGCTAGGAAGAAATATCATCATGTATTTTTGGCTTTGAGAGGTAAGAAGACAGTTTTGCAACATCTAAGAGAATGGGTACCTAAGAGTGGATGCACACGCTGGATCTATGATAGATGCCCGAGCATTTGCTGCTCCAGCCAAAGTAGGTGCTGACGCTGTCCTTGCGCGATGCGGAGGGTTGTCACGCATGTTTGCAGGGTCTGGATCCTCCTCTGCCCTTTGCCAATATTGAGGGAAAAAAAACCAAACACTTCCTGAATTCAGTTGTACTAAATGGAGAAATTATTTACATACAACGCAGTTTCTCTTTGAATAATATTGCTTAGCCAAATATGAAGGGCTGTTTTCCTACAGACACACCCATCCCGGCCAGTATTTTGATCTTTTGATTACAAGGTGTTATTTTAACTGTAAATGAAATAAAAATGTATCTTGTCCTAAAGTCTTTAAATATTTCCAAGGATAGAGACTCCAGGTGTAACCAGGGCTCGGTAATCCCAGGTGGGAAGATGAACTAAACTCACAGGAACTATCTTTTTCATATAGATATTTACTATCTTTTTTTTTTGTAATATAGATTCATTTGTTCAGTTTCTGGCATTTTCTAATCTTACATTCTGGAATTCTCTTATTTCTTGGTGAGCCACCCTTCAAGTCAGGCATTTGCAGGAAGCGTGTCCTACTGCTTGGAGAAAACCAAAGGAAGCTGGTGTTTGGAGTGTTGCTCCTACCTCTGCCCCTTGTTCATTAATAAAGCTCAAACATCCTCCCTCTGCTTTACCCTGTCCTTCCTAGAAAAGAATAAAACTGCTCTTTGACTCTGAGAGAGGCTAAACTACCTCTTATGCCCATAAACTGTGTTGTGGTTCTTCTCCCTGAATAATAGGTGTTCAATCATCACCTTTGGAAGGCAATATCAGACCTTGAATCCTGTCCTGAATGCAACACCCTACATTTTTTCTTTTCAAGAGTTCAGTTGGGTTCGCTCTTTTTCTTAAAAAGTGCTTTTTGTCATCTTGCCCTACTCATCAGCAGAAGCCCAGCAGATTGTGCCAGTCTGTTCAAGATTCTCCTTCAGTTAAAAAAATAGAAATTTAAATTACAGGTCAAACAAGCTCTGATAAAGGGCAGCATATTTAGGTTTTCCCTTCTTTCTTCTAATGTAGAGTGGCCTGAAGGATAGGAATATCCCAAATATCAGAGTAGATCATGACTGCTTGAGTTACTGTGACACCCTCCTCTCCTTCCTTCCCAATCTGCAGCATCCTGTACCCTGTGGCTGGACAAGCACATTGCACTTATGCCCTGAAAAAGCGGGAGACAGGTTGCTGAATGCCAGGTCTGACTGCTCCTCTCCTCGTGGCATACTTTTCAAGTACTAATTAGTTTTCAAGATTCCAAAGTATGGTAGGTATTTGAAGATCTCATACTTTCAATACAGAAAAACAGGAATTCTGATTACTGGAAATAGTATAAAAGAAAGGGCTTCACAAGAATGTCACTGCAGTAATTAGCACTGTGTCCATAACTGTATGGTGGTAATTTAGAAGTGAAAAGCAGGTCTGGCCAAGCAAACAAAATTAAGCAAGGAGCTGAAATTGATAAGGGAACATTTTGCTCAGGAAATATTTTAGATATATGCAAGAAACAAAAATGCAAAAACTTACACTGATTGCTTTGCAGGATGTTTTTTTTCAGAAGCTGTGGAGAAAATTCTGTTGACCTTTACAGTGTAAATAGAGCAGAACCTTTTGTTTTCTTTAAATAAGGTAGTAGTTCAATTTACAGAGAAGACTTTAATTAAAGATAGAAAAAATCTTGCTCAATATGCGTCTTAAAATTGAGCTGCAAAAGAAAGAGGAACAACACGGCTTGCTCAGTGCCAACAAAAGGAAACAGACAGCAGCCAGAAAACATGAAATTAGAAGCACAGGAAAACAAGATTTATTTGACATGCAAGCAACTGGCAGAGAAAAAAGGGGAAGAATCATTCCTCTTTCATTTTGACACTTTCCGAGAAGAAAGTTTTTTTTTAGCATATCAAAAAATAATCACAGTCCCTAGCTTTTGTATTTTATTAACCACAGGTAGTTCTTAAAAATGCATTCTGCTTGATAGTGCTGGGAGTTTTGGAGACCTACAGCCTCTGGGAAGGACCATGGGACTGATCCTCTTGCACGGGGCTTGGAAGAGGGGTGGGAAAGGCACTTCCCATCCCCATCTGTCCTCTCTCGAAGTCTTGTGTCACGAATAGGAGCGCTTAGGCTGAGCCTTTGGGGACAGTGCAGGTAGAGGCTAGCGAGGAGGCATCAACTCAGTTAACTTTCAGTTGCTACCAGCCTAGGAGTGCATCTGGTTATAAAACTAGAGTATTTCCAGTGTTTGAAGGACTTTTTTGCCCAACTGAGGGAACAGGTCACTATATCTCTTACAGAGAGGCTCTGGGAATAGCTGAGAGATTCACACGAGGCAAAGATATAGAGGAAAAGGGGAGATGGAAAACATCACTGACAGAATGACCACTAGTCTTTGCTATATGCAGAACAAAGCAGAATTCTTCAAGCAAAGCAAACCTTCTAATAGATGTGAAAAAGGAAATTAAATCAAACTGGATTTTGTGTGTGCGTGTGTGTGTGTGTGTACCATTTACAAGGAAGATCTCAACAATTCAGGAGTGATAGTCTGGCTTGTTTTTTTCTTGGGCTGTGATTGAACCATAAAGTTAAACCTCACGATTGTAACCCACAAGGTAGGGGGAAAGATCAGGTCAGGTCATCTGGGTAAGTTTCGTTACTTCGATTATTGCCAGAGTCTTCAAGAGTCCTTGAAATAATCCACACTTAAACAAGATATCTAAAACAGGTCAAATGAATTAGCAGCTCCTGGTGTGTCTTTTTTTCTTCCCCAATTAGCGAAAAAAGAAAAGAAAAAAAAAACAGCTGAATGCCAAGTGCAAGTGCAAATATTTATACTTTTGGCATTGAAAGTTAGGTGAAATAAATCCCACTTTAGCAATCTGAACGTGGGCACCCAGGAAGAAGCAGACCAAAATAACATACACTGCTGGAAACACTGAATATTTCTGTGCTCTTATATGAGGTCAGTAAGTAGCTAAAACTTCTGCCAAATAGGTAGAGGGAGTAATTTTATCATTCATCTCCTCCTCAGAAGATTGGGATGAGACTTTTTGTGAACAACTAGCACAACCTCCAGAGCATAGGAGTTGACCATAACAGGAGATTTATCTACTTACAGGTTTATGTACTTGGAGATGAATAGAGCACAGTGCAACTCTTCTCTCAATTTCAGGCCAACTGAAATGTAAAAACAGAAAGAAATTGCTGTGACCACAAAGTAGCTAAGTTCATTCTTCTTTGGAAGAGAAGGAGGAAGAAGAGAAAACCAGGAGGTTTCAAGAACACAACTTTTAATGAACTCAGAGATTTGGTCCCTCAGAGGGACCTAGACTAAATAAAAATAAAAAAGGAGTTAAGGAGAGTTAGCAGTTTCTTGGGTGAAAGGTGCTAATGATGCAAGCTCAAGGGATCCAAGTATAGAGGAAGGACAGAAGACCAAGATGACTGAATTTTAAGTTAGTTATTAAAGGAAGCATATAGAATATGGGCAGAAGGTCAGATCAGCAAAGAAAAAATAAAAGGAAGAATATACAAATACAGGGACAGAATAGAAAATCCAGCTTTCAAAATGTGATGCCAGTGGCAAGCGATATCAAGGGTGTCATGAAATCACCGATAAGTACAATACTGATCGGAAAGGCAGAGGAAGGTATTGCTCTGCTGCACAAAAAGGAGCAAGAGCTCTCAACAGAATCCAGGAGGTTGAAATGTTTCATGTCTTTTCTGCATCGGTCAACTAGAAAGTAAAATCTGAATAGATGCATGGTACAATTAGCACTTATGCTGAGGGGAAAGTGTGTCAGATGTTTTCAGATCAGATCAGCTTTATCCCAGAATGTTGGAGGAAGTTAATAAGCAATAGAGAACCCTTTGGGAACTTACATTAGAGGCTGCAAATCTGGACAATTTATAGTGGCAAACGTTTTGCTGGTCTTAGAAGGGAGGATAATGATGGGAAGGAATTATAATAAGATATTATAGCCCTTAAGGCTAATAAGGTTAACCTTAATTCACTTAAAAATATGTGAATGAACAATCATATAAACTATTTGTAAGGATCAATATGGAAAGGAGGAGAAAAGTGATGACCAGCATGAAATTACCAAAAGTCAGCCTTGTCAAATCTGTCTGCTCTGTTCTATGACAAGGTGAAGAGTCCTGTAGATTTGAAAGAAGCAACTGATATTGGATGTCCTAACTTTTGACATTGTCTTGTATTTTATAAGCAACCTGAAGAAACGTGATCTTGAAAGTAACTATTTCCGTTGGAAATTGTACTCCTTCAGTAAGTTATCCTGAATCGTTGTCAGATTAAAGAACATAGAAAATGGAGTTCTGCAGGAGGCTGCCTATGGTTTTGTGTGTTTTGTTTTGTTTTTAAGAAGAAACAAAAGAAACGTTCCACTGAGATGTATAAAGAAGATTATAACCCAGGTGTAATATTTCTACTATAGTCAGTATAGAGAGGCATTATTGGGAATACGGTGTTGAGGTTTGGACTGCTGCACTTCTGGAAAGAGGGAATGTAAGGAAGTAAATGTATGATTAGACATTTGGAAAACATAAATTATGCAAAAATTGGACGTAGCCAAGAAACCTGCATAATTGGTAGAAGGGAATGGTGAGGAGGGATATAATATATGAAAACCTAATACAAGAAGATGTTGTATTCTTTGAGTGCATGGCAGATCGAAGAGAGGTTAATGGGCTGCAGCTGTAACAAAGAATATTGAGGCTATGCAGTTGGAAAATTTTCCTAACATTAAGTGAAGCAAAGAAGTTGTTTAATGACCTCCCTCAGATGCCTTGGAGACTCCACCATCACAGGCTTTTAAAAGCAGGTTAACCAGAATCTCTCAAGGATGACTTTGAAGCCTTGAATTCTGTCACTGGCCTGGGGAATGGGTGAGGAGATCTTTTATGTCTCTTACAAAGCTATTTTTCTCTAGTTGTATGGTAATATATCGTGTTATCTTCCAAAAAATGAAGGGTTGGGTGTTCACCACAGCATATATAGAATTTTGTTCTGCGAAAATTTTCACTTGTATTTTTAGAATGAAGTTAACGCATTTTGTCACAAGTTTACAGGGAACTTGTGGGTTTTTAATATAATTTTGTTTTAAGCTTTCTGGAAATCAAACCAACATTTTAATATTAGAATGAATCAGGCTTTGACATGTGCAATTATGCTATCTTGCTAAGTGTACATCTCAAGTTAACTTTAAAACAGCATAAAAATAGAATTGATCATGCACTAAGAAGCCTTTAAATAGAGTGGTGAAATCAGGTAATACAAAGTCTTTACTGCTGCTAGAATGAAAATACCTGGATTGAAAAAGATTAATCAAAACTACAAAATAATCAGCTACTTATTTTGAATAACTTGTTCCTGTAAGTACTAAGTACTTTGCTGGAAATCTCTATTTTGGCAGCTGTTATTTATTGTACCTCCTTATCCTCATGTTACATAGACTAGTAGGACGTAGAGATGAAGAGTGGGAGGAAGGTTCTGTTATCCAAGAGATGAAGAATTGAGGCTGTGGAATTCCATTTAGTCTGAGTAGTGCTTGTGCTCTGTTGTGCCCTTCAGAAACTTAATCTCCTGCAGAAGAGGGAACTTGGAGGAAAAACCTATAGTTCACTTCTGCAAGGTTGTCTTGGAGGCTTTTCCTGTGGAAAGCCAGGCATGGTGGAAATGGGGAGAGGACTGGGGGTGCCCAGGACTTGTCTGCTGGTGGTGGTGGGATATGGCCCTGGTCACTCTTGAGACACTTCTCCCATCAGACACCCACAGGCAATAAATCTCAGGCATTTGAAATTATAGGAAGGCCAGAAGGATTTGGATGGCCATGTCACTTATTCAGAAGTGATTTAACACTATTGCACTTTGTCATTGTACCTGATTCACCAGCCAGAGTGCTTTTGCATAGCTGCTGCTGAAGATGGGACGTATGTAGCCTTCCCAGTGGCATGCAGCAGTGAGCTTGGTAGGAAGCCTGGCTGTCCAAGGAGAGTGTTGTGAATTCACCAGGGGAGAAAGCACCTCAAAATATTCCTGTTTTAGCTCGAGATACCTGTTAGAAATGAAAAAGATATCTTCATATAGTAGCAGTATTCTTGAAACTATTATTGCATTATTTTAGATTGCCAGGAACATATTAGAGTTGTAAGGATGGGATTTTTACAGCGTTCAGGAGGCTGAGGTGCCCCCTGCTTTCACACTGCCATCTCTGATGGCAGATGAGAGCTGGTGGAAGCCCTAATCCTGGTGGAAGCTTGGTTTGTGGAAAATTGTATATATCAGAACAGAGTTTTGATGGCGAATATAGTAGAGGCTTCTTGTATACAAATTTCGAATTTGAGATAGTTTTGTGTTCACCTCTAGATTGTTAATTAGCTCCTACATTGTGTCTATTTGCACAGAACTTATTGTGCCAATTTAAGACGGCAACATTATCAAAAAAAAAGGAGGGGAGCAAAAGAAGTATCAAGAGGTGGTAAAATTTAAATGTGATAAAGATGTAAACTAAAAAAAGATTTTCTCTGTTAAGCCTGCATTTGTGTCCATTTTGCACCTTTTTTTTCCTGCACTAGTTACTTGGAACTTCACAGCAAGAGCTGAGAAGCCTTCCTGATAAAAAAGGTTGGTTATTGTATACATCTGAATCCCCTGTAACATATACAGTGCATATACAACCTGCGCAGACACCTGAGCATGGCACATCTCACAGAGGCACGATAGCAAATTCCTACTTGTTGAGCATGTGCGTGTGGTTACATATAGTTGAGTGCAAAAACTCTCTTCTAAACAGGTCTTTTAGAGCCAGTTAATGCAGAGACCTCATGCTCTGCAAATTGCTTTGAAAATAAGGAAATGCTGTCATTCCATGAGAAATAAAACCTGATTTTTATTTTTTTGAGGTTCTCTCTATAAAAATATAAATGGGATGGAGCTGTTAGTGTAGAACTTTCTCTTTAAATGCAGCTTTTATATTGAAAGCTTAATTACATTTTCCTGATGCTTTACACTTTTTTGTTCCTTTCACATTCCTCCTACATCACATTCCTTTTCCATTCTGTACATGCTGTGCAGCGGTTCTGTGGTGCTGTTTATTCTCAGAAAAATGCTCTATAATGGCCAGTTTTTCTCTTTTTAGAAGTAGGAGTTACTTTCATTACACAGGACACCCTTTCTTCTTTCATCATTTAAGTATAATGCTGTAAAAAGGAAGTTTCATCTACCCATGGAGCTAGAGACTCCATTATCTGGCTCAGACTGCATTATTTCAAATTTATAGACTAAGCAGGCATGAGGCTGGTGTGTAGTTCAAGGAGAAATCATTTTAGACCATCTAGTGTCCCTCATACTGAGCCATATTGGCTGTTCCTTCCTCTGAAACACTATTTCGCCCCATATTTAAGCATAGTTGTGCTACAAGAGGCATTGCCATTCACAGGAGCTGCTGACCAAGTTCCCATAACATCAAGACTTCTCCTGCTCTCTGTGTGAGTGTAAGATTTTAGCCTTTCCCTTCCCTTTAGCCTTTCTTGTTGCATCCCAGCCTTGTCTCGTGGCACTGTAGTTATGTAGTGCTTTGCAGGTGATGAGACACTGGTATAAACTCTAAAACACATTTTGGAAAGGAATGTGTTTCAGAAGTTAGTAATGTTACCAATATTACAAAGAAATACAACACTACTGTTAAGGGTCACGTTTTGACCCTTTATATATCTCATTAAATATACTTTCAAGCATCCCTAGATTTGTTTCTTTTAACTTATTGCTACTAAAAGCAGAAGAATAGGCTGTAGTATGTAATAGGTTTGTCAAAACTAGATATTAAATATTTTGCAATTTATGCAGTGAGAAATGGGTCATTGTTTTGCAAGTTACCCTTTCAAAAAGGGAAATGCTCCTGTTCTCAGTGCTTTTTTTCTGCCAGTGCCTTCAAAAAAATTATCTACTCTTCAGAGTTGCAGGAAAAGGGGAGACAGTGGCTGGTATTTGCTTTGGTCTGAGGCACCGAGCTTGGTATTCAAGCACACCCTGAAGCTGGATGAGGGCATGGCAGGGGGAGTATATTAAATGTCACTGATATTTGCATCCTTTTGGGGCATCCTTTCTCAGGAAGTCCCCTGTGCCATCATAGCTGGAAATCAAAAGGGCCTCGATCCAGCGGGACCCCAGGATGCAGCCTCCCCCACTGGGAGAAACCTGCTTGGAGGCAGAGCCTCCCTCTGACCACCTGTGCAGAGCTGCATCCTTTGCCCCCCGCTAGAACAAATCAAGTGCTGGCCAGAATAAATAACCAAAATCAGTGTTTCTTCATCTATCTTTTCTCTTGAGCAATGCATTATATCAGCAGCACATCATATTTTCCATGACAGAAGAAGTTGCACAAGAAGGAAGTCGTAGGGAGTCACCCAAATCTACCATGAAAATGAGCAGATCAGAAGCATGTAAAATGATTGTCTCTGCTTCTGCTCCATATATTTGCTGCTGGAGCTGTAAGATATGACTGACTCAGACCCAGCTCCCCTCGGGTTAAGGGTGAAGCACCGGCCGGCGCTTGCAGTCCTCTCAAATCCTTGGCATTATGAGTAATAATGAAAAAAACATGGTGAGAAATTCGTTTACATGTGAGTTTGAGGTGTCTGAGGATTGCCGGAGAAGCAGCACCTGATCAGCATGGTGAACAATCAAAGCAAGGCGTTTGGGTTGGAGCAAGAGCTGCTTTGAGCCGCGGAGCGATGCCCCGATATTGGCGAGCGCCTGACGTGCGGCGCTGGGGCAGGAGGCCGCGACGCAGCTGCCCTGCCCGGCCGTCCCCCTCCGAGAGAGCGGGTAACGGAGCGGGAGGCCAAAGCAGCTGCCGAAGAAAGGGATAAATATGAAGGGATGTGAATTTACAGGAAAACTAAAAAGTCAGTCACAGTAGGGGGGACTCCACTGGGATGAAACATTAAAACCACATTAGTTATTTCCCTTTCAACTAAAATAGCATCTTATTTCCCACCACAGTGCCCTTTTTCTCCCCCAGCAGTTTCACTGTCATCCTCTCAGTCTCCAAGCCACAGAACCACAGAGGGTGACCCCTGAGGCCGTGGGGAGGCAGGTGCTCCCGGCAAGGCCGCACATGGAGACCTGGTCCAGGTCCAGCTCAGCATCAGCTCCCGATCAGCCACGATTACCATTGCTCTTTGCCCAACCTCTGGTAAACACAAACATTCGTTTGTAATCTCAGCTGCTCTTTGGTGTTGATTGATGCAGGTCATTGACATCTGTGAGTCTGCAGTGCTGTTCTTCAGTGCTAGAGGATAATCCAGAATTATGGTTCCAAAACAAAAAGCATTTCTTAGCAGACCTGTTTGCAAAGCAGATATTCTGCTTTATTAGAAAGGAGATGGTTAGTAAATAGTAATAAGTTGTCTATCAGTTGATCCCAGGAACTGTCCCAGGACACAGCTTTAATGCTCAGCTGGATTTCCAGAGGACAGTATGCAATAAAAGAGAACCAAGAAGCCAGTTTAAAGGAGTTAAGGGAGTCAGGTGAACTGGAACTGGTTCAGCCTTGGGATTTCCATTATTCCAAAGCTACCTGCAATTCACCTGCATTTTTTTTCTTCTCCAGAAGTGTATCTTTTTTTTCTTCTTTTTGTCTTTAAAAACAGCACAGAGCAGCCAGTTGTGCAATGTCAGGGATTCTGCACACTGCCAAGTGCGCCAGAGACTCCACTTGTTGGATCTAAACGGGAGACTCTGGTTTCTGGGAAGTCTGTGGCACTGGGATGAGCACATCCCTCTCCCAGAGCAAGGGCAGTGCCAGTGGGGCACGAACCTCTGTGGAGCGCCCGGGCAGGGCTGTCCGCAGCCGCAGAGGTGGAAACCAGGGCTCCCCGGCAGACCTCGAAGCAGGCAGGGCAGCAGATGGCTTTGCAATTGTCACAATCCTGTCTGTGTTTTGGGAAGAAAGTATGCCAAAACCAATGTTCCTATGAAGCACTTGGTTTGGATGTCTTGGCATTTCCCTGTGAAAAAAAAAAGTACTTTGTTAGAAAATTCCTAGTTAATTCTACTACGTAGAAACAATTAGGATGTAAGTCATTTTCTTTGTTTGTTCCCTTATTGTTTTTTTTTTCCTTAAGATATTCTATTTTTAAAATAAGAAATAAATCTGGCATCTGGTAACAAGAGCTTTTTTTTTTTCCTGTCAAGTAACTATTACAGGACTTGGGAAAGGTCAGTTTGTTCTGCCCCCTGAAGTTCAACTATGGTGGCTAATAGGATTTTCCTTGAATCCAGAGAAAACAAACACACTTTTTTGTTCCACAGAGGGTGTCGGAAACCTCTGCCCTAGCCACAGGTCAAATCCAAATTCTCCATGACAAAAGACGCTTCTGTGAAAGCAAATGGGGTCTTTCCCATCATTTCTGAGCCTTGTACCTTTGCAGTGCTTGGACTCAGTGAACTTAAGCCAGGATTTAGACACAGTTTAATCAGCTCAGGAGGAGTTGCCATTGGCAGAGCTTTACCAGATCTCCAAGTTTTCAGGAATTATATGTATATATATATAATTCATATAAATATATATGTATATTTCCCTAGATTATTTATCTGAAGCTGGTAGAAGGTATGAATGCAGACAGGCGTACACACTTTATACATTGCCATGGCAATGGGTATGTCTAGGAGCCTGGTTTGATTTCTCATATTCTTTTTTACTCTACAGTGTCATGGTAGTAATGGTATGTTAGTAAATGCAAAAAAAAAAGTATGTTCATGCATGATCATTTATCCCCCTTGACTTTCTCTTATTTTGTTTTATTGATGACTATGAAATTCCTGGCTGTGGCTCCTGGGGCAGCGGTCGGTGGCTCAGGTGTGCAGGTAGCTCCCTTCCGTGGCCCCACCTGGGCCCGGCCGCAGCAAAGCAGCAGCCCTGGAAGTGCTTTGTAGGTTCCCTGGGAAGGAGCCCACCCTGTGAGATGAGAGTTACAAACATTTCAGCTAATCCTATTTAACTGCCACTTTAATGAAATCTTAAAATGGAGTAAGTTTACTGATTAACTCACCATGCAGCAAGGAGTTTAAGATTACAGCAGTGTTAATAGGCAAGACAAGAAAATTGAGTAGATATGACAGCCTTTAATACACTTTGTATTGGGTGTAAATTAATTGGCTATCATTATTTCACTAATTGAGAGGTGAAGAAAGGACCAACAGGTAGAAGCAAAAGCACCAATGACATCAAATACAACTTTTATATATAGAACATCAGCTATTTCAAAAGAAGAGGCAGAGACTTTTGAACTGTGCCATCTTCAAATGTTACCATTCATTTACCACTGATGTCCTTACCCTTTCATAACAGGTCCAAAGAAGTAACTGCAAGATCACACACAACTAAGCAATCTAAGGAAAAGGTACTCAGCAGAGCAGGTGCAAAGTTGAACATTGAAAAATTAATGCTATAGGATGAGTCATGTACTGTCATGGACTGGTTTGGTTGATAAGCTGTGGCTGATATCTGATGACCACAGTCCAACAGACACTGCTACAAATAGTTTAATTCATACTTTTTTTTACTGTATAAAAAGCTGCTTTTGCCAACTATGTACTTTCCACTGGTGCGCGCTGTTCTCCTCTCCCTCTCTACAGACTTTGGCTGCTTTGTCAACGGTTTCTTGTCCAATGATCAGAATCATAGAGTTTTAAAAATAACTATTACACCTCTCTGAAGCTTCTCTGCCACTTCCTTAGCAAGGGGAATATCTCCTTGGTGGCTCTCCTTGTGCATGCACCTTCTCACTCTGTTATATCTTTGCTGCATAGTGGCCCAGTTTGCCTGAGAGGGCGAAGATTGGGCTCTGTCACAGCCTTGTCTTCAGATGGATGGTTTGGGTACCGTTCTGGGGAAGGGAAGCAATGCCTGAAGCCTCTCTGTAGCTGGGCAAGATGTAGAGTTAAAGTTTCTCACTTACCCAGATGAATCCTTCAAGCACAGCCCATTGTGTCCCATGTTAAAAAGTGCCACCACAAATGAGGCTGAACACTGCTCACAGTTGCCAGTGCCTGGTAAGGTCAGAAAATATTCATCAAAAGACTTAGAGTTTAGACATCTCTCTACATGACTTTGGTACACAGTGAAATTTACATTGTCAGGTTAAGAGACTGTCGAGTATGCGTCACCACTTGCGTGGGTGCTTAAGGAATTTCATGAAGGAACAACAAGGCTGTAAGAATTTCAAAAATCAAGTATCTGGAAAGTAGAAAGAGTGTGAACAGTGCTTTTGACTCTTTTGTGGCAAAAAATGTGGCTAAATTAGGTGGTGCTGTAGACAGGTCTCAGAGGCAGTCTAGATGTTTGCAGATGCTCAGCCTTACACATCCTCAGGAATCTCCCAGAGCTAACAGAAACTACTCACTGTTTTATTCTGTCCAGCTAATATGTATAAACATGTTTCTTATAAATGAGTTTTAAATTTACCTACTGCATCTACACATAAAACATCTAAATAACATGTTTGATTTTTTTCATGCTTTTTTTAGTTTAATTCCTCATAGGATAGCATAGAATAGCTAGTTTCCTTTGTGCCAGCAGTTCTTACAGTAAGATGAAAAAGAGCAAGTGAAGGCTTCTGCAAAATGTTGATAAAAAAGTCAGAAGGAAAAGATGGCCCCTAGTTTTAAAATAGGTTATATTTCAATATTTTAGTGTCCATTTAAATTTATATTTTAAAAATCTTAAAGATACTTTGACAAAAATACATAGCCCTGAAATTCTGATGCGTAAAATGAAAGAATAAATCCACTGCAGTTTTGTAAGTACTTGTGGCTGAGTAAATCCTCCTGCTGTTGATCTGAGCACTGCAAAATCTGCCAAAACGTCTCAAAACAGCACCATGGGAACCTCTGGAATCTTCAAAGGGTTCCATACTTGCTCTCAAAATACGCACAAATTAGTAATAAAAAACAACAGCCCTGCCACATTTTAGAGATCATCTCCACTAAATGTTTCTGGATTGTAATGGATACTAGTTTAGTTTCACTAAATTAAGAGCATTTTGTTGGGAAAACAATTATTGTCCCCTTTGACATAGCATAATGAACCATGGCAATAACGGTTTCATGGTCATTAGTCAACTGTACACTGAAGTGTGAATGCTGAAACGCGTGGCTTTTGCTTTTGAATCGCCACAGAGCCCCGCGTGCCCTGACTCGCAGCCTGGAGCTGCCTGCCAGCGCCACTGTGTGTGAACTGCGCTGATCCGTGAGCCCAAAGCTGGGATGCAGCCCGAGGCTTCAGTAAAAATCACCTCTTTATTAATGCATCAGCATTTAGCTTCAGCTTCAGCATATAAAATTGCTTCCTTTCAGAGAGGGACTGCCCGGATTATTCAGATGCTCCTACTTGAATAAATCTGCTGTACGCCACAGAATGCCTTGCATTCATATATACACCTACACACATGCACTTTTGTGTTAAGGGAGAAAAGCAAGGAAAACTCACAAAGTTTCCCTCAAATTTATCAGTTTTTAATTTGGGATTCTCGTGTTTTCAGACTGATAGAAACCATACAAAAACTGACTGACTTCTGCATTTCATAGGCAACCAGAAGACATCCAGTTACTCCTTTACTGAACCTTCCAATTTGTCTGTTTTACCAAGATTCCACAGGAGACTAAAGGTGACTGTGAGGTCTTATTTATTCATTTATTTATTTATATTATTATTTTTATTTTAACTCGGGTTCCTTTGGTCTATGTTCCTGCTCCATGAACCAGCCAACTCTTCAGTAGCCCCAACTGTCCCCACATATCTTGCAGACCCCTTCCCTTGGCAAAGGCCAGCACATGCTATGTCTTAACACCAGCTGCATTGCTAAATGGCTGGCCAATATGTGTATGGTGACTGCTGTCAAAGAAAATGTAAAGAAGCTTTTTCAGACTGCCTTTGTTTCAGCACAGCGTGGGCTACATTCTCTTTGGTACCCAACCTCTTACTGTCAGAAGAGCTATAGGAGCATAATTATCTTCTAACTCTGTTTCAGATTTAGCTGAGACTGATCAGCAGCTCCAAAAATTATTTGAGCCAGGTGTGACTGAAGGATCAGAGATGGGGGCAGGTGGGCACATAGTGCTATTTTGTTGTGAAACCCAACTAAAAATATGTGTGTGCTTATGTTTTCAGTTGCTAACACTGCTGGACTTCTCCAATTCAAACTTTTCTTTAGATTTATGAAGGCTTTGAGTTGCACAATACATCTGTGGGTATAATCATTTTGCTATTAATTCATGTCTCAGCGTGGTAAGAATGCCTTTGTATTCACATAGTCTGTGTCTGCATACTTAGGTGCTACAGAAATAGATGTCTTTCATAGCAGAATTAGTTATGGGAGCCATGGTCTTTACAAAGGTCCCTACAAAGCTGCATAATGTTGACATAACAAATATTTTGTTCTCTAAATCACCTCTTAATAAACCAGAATGCAAAAAAAATTTTAAAAATGGCAGGAAGTACACAGGCTGTAGGAGTTTCTATACACAAATAGATGAAAAATTGAACTGCTTTTGAGCAATGAATGAAAATGAGTAAGACAAAGCTTCAAATTTTTATGAAAATGAGTCAGAAAAAGCTTTATTTTCATTTTTCAAATACTGTCATCTGAAATTGTTATTGCTATCATACCTGAACTATTTGTTTTTTTCCTTTTGTTGAGTAAGAATTCTATTTCTCCTCTTTGCTAGGGGACTATGAGAAAACTTGCTGGGTAAAAATGGAATAACTGTGTTTTTTTTCCCCTAGTTAAGTGCAGTGAATCATCCTTGATTCTTGCACATTGCTCATTAACACATTAAATGAGAAAAAAAGAGCCTAAAGGATCTTCCTCAGCAGCCATAAGGTGAGATTTACTGGACAAAACAGCCCTTGAGTAAGCTGATGAAAGGCACTAAGAGAACTCTGTAGGGGTTTTATTTTCCTTCCACTAGTATAATCACTTGCAGATTATTAGAGTCCTCAGTGCTCACTAGGGAAAATCTAAGACAAATTATCAGCCTTGAAAGGCAAAGAATGGAAACTGTTGATTGATTCACCTAGATATTTGCATCCTCAGAATTATGGACCATCATTCTTAACCAGCACATAGTACCATCTAGGAAGAATCGTAACACAGGCCAAGGAAAAGAAAGCCTATTTCCTGATAAAGTTTGTTGGTTATTAGGAATTATGGTTGCTAATGCCATACTATGCCCATGGCAATATGATTTTATGAATCTGAGCTTGAAGTTCTTAATTACCTCATGTTTCCATATTGAAATACAAATCATCCTGAGATGTTACTTCTGTCTTCACTTCAGAAGCCATATAGCAGTGAACATAGGACCTCTGTAATTTAGGAAAAACACAGTCTTTGCATATTCATTTTGCGAGGCTAGTGTATGAGGCACACTGGCGTTTGAAATTCACTGTTCCATTGAACTCAGTTTGTCACTGGAAGAGGCTCTGCCACTAACCTCTGCTGAGAGCTGAATGTGCCCTGAGCCCCAGGCCTACTCTCTTAGGTTAAAGTTTGATGGCAATTACCCATGCCCAGAAAGTCCTGGATTTGGAAACTCAACCATACTTTTATTTCTTGGTAATCAAGTAATAATATGGTAAAGAACAGTGGAAAAGGGAAAAGCGTCACAGTTTCCTACCTTCACAAATTTGCAGCATATATTTTTGCAGTATATATTTTTGATTTCAAATTCTACAATATTGGATTTATTCTTTGAGAAGTGATGTTTTGTTCATATAAATAAATGTGTGACTGGAAGGGAAGAAATGTCCTTGAAGAGAGGAATGGATGATTTCAGGTTTTCATGATGCATCCTTCATCATAATCCATTTCATAAGGATGCTTCATTCATGATGATCCTAATCTGTGTGTTAGCTCCTGCAATGTCATAGGATTGGTTCTTTGCAATGAAATGGGAAACGCATCCAAAAAGTCATCAGGCTACACTTGGCAGGTAGTGCTAAAAGGTATGACTTGACTGAGTTATTTCAAGTGAGTCTCCTTGGCAAGATATTTGAAGTAGAAAATTAGAATAGAATTGTCCTTGTAGACTACGTGGATGTGGTTATCTCAGTGCAAGAAACTAGACACTGAAATCAGTTTTCACACATAGACAGATTTCGCAGCCAAAGTGTTATGATCAGCTGCTTACAGGTAGTCTTGAACATTAAAACTGAACTGGATTACTGATAGCATCTGAGTTTCAGATACCTCAGTGTTCCCATTTATGTAACATCAGGGGTGAAACAGTGAAAGTGTACCTCAGCAGATATGCATATGGAGAGAGAGATGTGGGGAAATAGACTGGTTAGGACTGCAGAGCTTCCCCCTATGCCTGTTAAATGCTGGGGGTCTGACATCTCGCCTGCACGGCAGCTGTGCACAGGTAGAAGCCTGTGCTTCTAGACACTGGCTTGGTGTCTCAGCACGAGAAGAAATGCTTGATCCTTCGTGTCTTATATAAGGACTGCTCATCCGTCCTTGAAGGAATATTCAAAATAAAGAGTATATTAGCAAAATGATCCTGGAATTACAAATTATGAAATGGCCAAAATATTCAGCAGTTATGTCTTGCTAGTACCAGTGAAACAAAATGTTTAATGCCTGCTTTGGCTGGCAGAGTATACCAAAAGGTTCAATACACCTAAGAGAAGCAAGTGGAAAGTCCGTTGTCAGTGGGAGGTAAAGCTAAGTTGGCAAAAGGAGGTGCCTTAGACATTTAAGCAAGAAATGAAAAACAAGAACTCAGATACTCGTTTTGCTCTCGGTTTCTCATAAAACTGAAGAAAGTCATTTTCTTCATTGTCTTCATATGGCCCACCATCACCCGAGTTATTTTAGCGGCCTTCTGAATTGAGGAGTTTTAGTCTCCTGGAGGGTCCTGGCAAAACCGCCTTGTACCTTGTCTGCCAAGGCCCAGTATGTAATACAGATTAAAAAAAAAACACATTTTTCCCTTGCATTTGACAAACATTTAACAAAATATATATATCTAAATTTTATAACATGTTATATTTACATGTAATATTATTTTATATGTTTATGCACATATATTGTGTATACATCTCTCTATAGAGAGAGTATTTATGAGGTATTCATGAAACCGAACCTTCATGTTTTATGAGGTAACGAAGAAAAGGAATCAGGAGAAAAATGCTCCCATTTCTGAGGCTCATTTACATGATCCCTCTTCCCATGCAGCGCTGAGGGCGTTTGCCTCACGGCGTGCTCTTGTGTGGCGGGAGCATGGACCACATGGGCCATTCGGGGCTGCCGTTTGCCAGGATTTGAGCATTTATTGCCTCGTGCAGAGACTTGATTGCTTTCCTCACGTGAAATGACCGCTTACACGCTTGGAACGTAAATGCAATACACAGACATTAAAAGAGAAAATAGTTACCCGCTAAAAACAGTGGAGAGGAAGAAGGCCCAGGAGGAGAGTTTTGCTGTGGCTTCCCTGGACAAGGAGGGCTGGCAGCGAGCAGCCGGACGCGCTTCATGAGGGAAGCGTTAGGCAGCTGTTAGGTTGCACCACAACCACGTTGTATGAGTAAAGAGCCGGAGTTATCCAGAATGTTGAGATAAAGATGCCAAAACACGGCTGAGAGCTGCGCAGAAGGACGATGGGAAGCAGAGCGGTGAGGCCGTCATGTCAGGGCCTGCAGCAAATGCAGGCGCCCTCGAGTTGGCCAGCTCCTATTTTTGAAAATAAAACATTCTTAACTACTTCACTATAATTATAGAAAATAAAGCAGTAGCCAGCTAGTCGGGAGATGTTGTATATGACACAAGAGTGCCACTTGGTGTTTTTTCCAGATCTGGAATTTTGATTTGGAAAAAAAAAAAATCCCCTTGGAATAAAAAGAAAGTAGGTAAAAAGTACATTTTCCCAATAATAAACAAAATGTCAAAAAATGAGCTGTTTCAGTAACAAAACAAAATTTCAGGTATGTTATTGGATTGATTGATAAGGTATTTGAAATGAATTAGTGTTTGCTCATTGATTTGAATGGCCTCTCATTGAGTTACAGCTGTTAAGTTACAACTGCTTGTTACTCATTTTAGCTAGTCTTGTTTTTGGAGAATGTTTCGTGAAAATGCTTAGGAAGTGGTCTTTCAAAAATAAGAAAGAAAACATGTCTCGGCCAAGGATAAGGAAGAATATCTCTGAGAATTAGAGAAGTGAAATGGGCATCTAGACCTTTGTTTTTTACTTTTCCTTTTTGTGTGTATTGGCTTTTGCATCTCAAAACTTACCTTTTCATGACAATTGCTGCTTGGACACACTTTCATATTTATAATTTTAAATAATTCTATGTAATTTCATTTAAATATTTTGCCAGTGTCTCATCCCCTGCAATGATGTCAGGAAAAAGCAGGAGCTTCAAGTCTGGATCCCTGTGTCAAAAGGGACTGTGGTCCCTATCAGATTTTTTTCTATAAGCACCAGATGTTTTCTTATTTCCTCTTTTTTCTTTTTTAAATATGAAATAGAGCATCACAGAAATACATTTCAAGCTAGATGTATATATGCTGAGTGCATATATATGCCAGTAAATGGAAATGAAAAAAAGTAATTTTATTTCCTCTAAACTGACAAACTTGGGAAAGGAAAGAAATGAGAAGCAAAAACACAAGAGGAGAACGATATATGAGGAAGGGCTTCATGGATTTGTCATGACTTCTTTCTGTGACCAGGTAATAGGCCGTTTCAGGGGGATGCCACAAGTCATGATTTTAGCATCCATTTTGATATTACCACACGTGGATTTTCGTACACATCCTGCATAAACCAAGTATAGATGGAATTATTCTAAAATGAGTATAAGATGGTTGCAAATTGCATTCAGACAGAACTTAAAGCTATGAATATGTATAAATATACAAGGTAATGTACCTAAGGCCGAGTAGCCCGGTCCAGCACTACTGCATATTTTTACCAGATGTTTTCCTGTGAAGAAGGAGCAATCTTACTGAAATCACAGTTGTTGTAATGCCAGGAAGGGGTACACACCTACTGAATGATAGGGTTAAAATTCAAGACACAGGATAGATCTGCAAAAATGGGATGAAATCTAGTAGATGGAAAAGCAAAATCCTGCCCTGGAGCATTCTCTTCTATGCTGGACAGGATGAACAGAATGACTGTTATTTATTTTAATGATATGTTACTGTTATTTCTGCTGGTTATTTTTGTTGCTACTTATATTGCAGTAGAACTCTTGCACCTAGAAGACACTCACCTCTGGGTTGTACCTGTGATTTACCTAACAATATTTTTATTCATCAGTACTTGAGGATGTATTTCTATTTAAACAAGTATTGTCTTCTTGGGTTAAATGAAGGCATGCACAAGAACGCTTCACTTACTTAATTTCTTTATAGCATTCAATATATTCTTTTTTACTCTGTCATAATGTATCTTCCCTTTGAATTTAAAAGCCAAAGCCTATCCAGTCTCTCTTCATTCAACACTCACTTTTTTCTGTACTTTTCATCATTACTGTTATTTACCCAGTCTCCTCTTTCCCCATCACTGAGAGCAGCCTGCAGCTGGAGATAATAACTGTGAGAAGATCACACCACTGATCCAGAGTATGATCTGCAACGTGCTGCACTCTCTGACCTGAATAGTTACATGCGCTTAACTTAAATTATATTCATAGTACCTTAGCTGCTGTATTTTTAGAACTATTTCTTATGTTCTTGCATTTCTTGGCTCTTTTGACTGTTACTGAGCTGTGGTTTTTGTCTGTTTGTTTGTTTTGTTTGTTTAATGATAAAATAGTTTGCCTACTGTCTGGTCAAAAATCATTGCCTATTCCGGTGTCATTTCTTCAGGAATGGAGATGCTGCCTACAAAGTTTCAGGAGGAATCTTCTATGCTGAAACTCTCATGAAAGCCTCAGCACTCTGACTGATATAGAAGAGCAATATAGAGTCTGGCAATGTTTTTCATCAGGAAAGGCCCAGAAGTGGGTCTAGAAGGGATCCATATGTGAAAAGGGGCCTTTAAGTATCTTTGAGTTAGTCTGCAGCTTCATAACTGGGGGATAACAGTGTGAGCCCTTAGAGCACAGCAATATTCAGCTTGAATAATGTGAACACTTCTATGCTTGCCATAGTAACAGCAAAACTGAGAGTAGTAAAATTAACTTGATCTATGTATATTTTGAATTATTGCCATTTTAGCACTTGGCGTGGCTTTTGACTTTGGCTATGGCCAGACCATACAGTGAAATCAGAAATGCCACAGGCTATAAATTAGCACTTAATACAGGTTGTAGGGTATACACGTGAATGGTGATTTCAAGTCAATGCCTAGAAATAGAGTGTTGATTCAGAGCATGTCTCCACCTAAGAAAAACAGGGAAAAAGTGCAGTTCAGTCTGAAATACAGGCCATCTTGAGTTTAGGATAATTTTAATGCTTGCTGTGCATTTTATCACCAAGGAGAGGCTCCACAGACACGACAGGGATCTGCATTCAGCCTCATCTCCTCAGCACTAGTTGAAGCTGCCTGAAGGTAACTCTGCTACTCGCTGATTTTTCCAGCGCCAGCAGCAGACAAAATTGAGTTTTCGAGTAAATGGGAGTATTTGTCTGAAAGCAGTAAGAGTCTCCCAATAAATGTGACTGTTCTAGGTACAAATGTATAACAGGTCTTAGTAATTTTGAAAGAACTGTGAGAAATTTGAGCTTTGTGTGAATCTGCTTATTATTTTTTAATAAAACCTCCCTCTTCTAAGAAATTAATCTTTCCAACAAATATTTCCTTAAAGAAAAAAAAAATCCCCTCCTTGTTCAACCTATCAATACTAAAAGCAATAAATTCTCATAAGAAATGCTTTGGCGGTGAGGGGAACGCACTGTTTTTGGCAAGGCAGGTTATGCAGTTCTGTTGTACTTTGAGAAACCAGGCAACTCCTGTAGTAAGTTCATGGAGTTGCGTGGAAGTGCCAGAGCCCTGGGAATGAAAGGAAAGGTATTTTCCTGCCTGTTCTGTGGACTTTCTCAGCCAAGATATCTTCTAGGCTCCCGTGGGCACCCTGGCCCTTGGCGGGAGGTAGCCCAGGAGGTGGTCTTGGGCCGACCCACCGCATAGAGATGCTCTCCCCAGAACATCTTCCTCAGCCGAGGCAGTCTGTGCGCAGGAGCGCGGACCCGCAGCTCCATCCAAGGCAAGCAGGCCTACATTCCTGGAACCGGTCAGGATCTTCTTCTATTTATTTGATGTGTCATTTTGACAAAAAGAAAGAAGTTTCTAGGAGACCCACACAAACTTCCAGGGGGTGGAGGAATGGATAGATGGGAGGGGTAAAGAAAGCCAAATATTAATAACATGGTAAGAGGCAGTTAAGGAACAGCCTGCAGATGTCTGATAATACAGAATAAACTAGTAGTAATCTACAAATATTTGAAAAATGTGGCTATGTGGGAAGAAAGAAATTACTTAACATAATAAAAAGAGTATGGTAAACAGCAGTGCATTAAAATTAAACAAGGAATGATTTAGGATGAGTATCAGGAGAAGCAGTATTGGAAACCAAGTAATATTAGTCATTAGCTGTCAAACAAAGGAACTTTTGAGTCAGTAATGACCTGCAAGCTCTCTGGTGGTGTTTTATTTATTTCAGTCTGTTAAGCTGTACTATAGACAGTTAAATTCCCTCTGGTGCTTTCCTCTGACCTCCTTCCAAGTTTGTTCCCAGTGATTGAAAGTGCAAAGGGAATCAATGCACAGGTAGAGAGGAAAATCGCTTTCAGTACAATGTGAATCTTGCGTAGGAGAAGATTTTACAGCCTGTTACGAGGCCATGAAGAATATTTTATTATAAATTATGATAATGCTTCTACATTATATGTTTTAATCAGCACAGTAACTTCAGTGGATTAAAATTCTTGACTTAGAAAGTGTCCAACTTTAAATTGTGCTATACTATTTAACTTCATTTTAATACAAAATGTGTGCCCAACAATTAGGTTTCAGGATACTGCATCTTTTCATTTTTTTCTATGTAAAATAAGATTAATATGGCTGAAGTATTACATAGTTGATTACTCATCAACTATGCTATCAAAACAAGTTGGGGGCTCTGGTGTTTTTTGCTCCCAATATTAGTCATCACTACCAGATAATATTTATTTTGTTCCTCATAGATTCTGAGTTATTTGTGCAAAATTTTACATCTGTTGTTTACAGCACATTTATATGTCACTGAATTTGCTTTCTTGTTGTCTGACTCATCATTGTGCTGCTCCGGTTTGAATAAAAACTTTGGAATAGAGTTACAAAGCCATGTAAATGCAGTAACATGGCACTAGACTAAACTCTGACTAGTGTAAAATTTTCCCATGTGAATATTTGTACATGAGAGTATCCACAAATACAAAGAGAGGATTTTTCAAGAGTTTTTTGTTTTATTTTGTTTTCATAAGGTCATTATGAAAGATAATTATGTCATTATGCTGTGGGGTCTAAACTGATCTCTAGCTGCCCTAGACAGAAGGAGACTTCCCACGAACAAGTCCTCACAGGGTTTCCCTTTCTGAAGGCGGACATTTGTTTTCTATTTTTTCCGTGGAGAGGATACACAGTTTTAGACGTGTCGATGTCGTGATGCCACAACTATCTTCACAGGGAGGCGTGACAGCAGTGAAGCGGATGCAATTTTAAATAATGGTCACTCTCATATTTAATGCCATTCACCATCTCTCCCACCTTGTGACCTGGTGCAGGGCTCCCAACGTTGTGAATATAGATCCCCCAGTTGGTTATAGAGATGGCGCATGTGGCAGATAGGGAAGCAAGAGCCTTGATGGGGTTTTGCTCACTCTAGGCCTCCCCTTTGTTCCCCTTCCCTAGATTGCCCTTTCTAAGCCCCTTGCACTTAGCACCCAGGAGCAGGGGCTGGAGCAGGTGCCCCTGCGCTGGCTCAGGAGCATGGAAGCGCTCCGGCTGCGTCCGAGCCGTTCCAGAGAAATCCTGCCCAACCGGCGCTCGTGGCCTTGGCCATCTCAGCCTTCTCTAACACGGAGTTAGATCTTTTCCGACAACTGGAGTTGGTGCAGGATTTATCCGGCAGCACTCAGGACTGAGTATTCTTACACCCAGCATTTGTGAGGGAAGATTTTTTGCCTGCTGAAGTTTTCATTGCCTTTCCATGGAAAAAATGATTACTAAATGCTATCAAGAATATCACTATAACTGAAAGTAAACTACTATGAAATATTTTCTCTTAATTTAAACAGTTGCATACAGCATGCATGCAGCTTTAAACAGTCTTCTGTCTTTCAAAATATGCTGCATTTCAGATGCGAAGAACAAGATAATAGACTTGGGAAATGTTCAAACTTTTTTACTTATCATCTTTTCTGAATTTCGTACGATATAGGACAAAAAAAAGATGACATGCTGTATTTCTCTGCATTCTAGGTATCAAAGCATTTAAGAAGATGCTCTGTGGAAGGTGTTTGACCCCAAAGACAGTCTAAGTCTGTCAAGTCTAAGCCAGTTAAATGTTTTCTTCATGGTCCTTAATTATCATTCCATATGCTGATGAACACATATTGTGGGAAACATGGTGATTATTTAATAGAAATATCGTTACCTGGTCATTCCTCCATAGTGTTTGCAGTCAAAATATCATGGTATTATATATTGTTGCATGAGACTTTGTCCATGTATATCAAAGGCAGAACTCACTTCTTTTCGCTAAGTGGAAAATATCAAAAAAGGGGTGGGGGCACAAGTGGCAATTACTGAAATGCTTTGCCAGTGATTTCTCACTCTCATTCAGTATTGCATGACTATATTATTAACGTTGAGGAAGACATAGAAATGCTTGACGAAATTTCAAGTTGTTTTGGGATTTGAATAGTAAAGGCAAAATTTATCTCTGATCGAACCAGTGGTGACGTACAGAGGATTTTACCAAGATCAATTTAACCCACTTAAAAAAAAGAAAAAGAAAAAAGCACAGAACATCAGGTTGCTGGAGCACTGAAAGGAAATTCCCAACCCATCCATCACAGCTGGAAATGCACTGAAAATCATTAGTGGGACAGAATAACCATTTATCACGTGTTGCCTCATCTTTCAAAGGTGTACCCATGAGCTTCGATTTGTTGTGACATAAAGGCAGTAGGTTCTCATCAGGGGCTAATCACAATATTTTCAATCATTCACCTGTTGATGAGAAACTCAAGGGGAAGGCTGTGTAGTGGAGGATAAGCTTCACTGCCCACATTGCACGCTCTGTTATTATCTGAATGTGCCATCAGTAACTGTTTTCCTTTTAAAAAAAAGTTCTGTCTCTTGTCACCACTTTACTTTTGTCAAGACATAAGCCCACACCATCTGTGCACATTTTACAGCAAGACTTTAGATTCTACCTGTCATGCTAAAAGGAGGCGGCTTTCCATAAGAATTCAGTATTGTTCATTGACGTTCAGTGTCAGCCTGGAAGGTCAGAAAAAAGGAGGATTTTTAGGCTTTGGGAACTTAAAATAGTAATAAGCAGTGTCCATTGGTGTTGTGTGTAGTTTTCTGTGAGGAGTCATCATGGCAATTGCTTGAATCCTGTTATTTTGAATTCTTTAAACCTGTGTTGTATTAATGAAATTGTTCACACGTCCTGCAGTGTGAAACTCTAGGTTTCTCTGTTGTTGTGCTTTAATTTCAATCAGTGCTTTCCTCAGTACTTTCTCATGTTGAGGTAGGAAAGTATTTCATAAACACAGTATATGGAAATGTGTTGCCCATATACTTTAAAGCATTTTTCTTTTCGTGTACTGTGTTTCCTGTGTTCAACCATAATCCTTACTTGCAGCATTTCAGTTATTTGTATGCGCATAAATCAAAGGGAAGAGAAGCTTAAAAATCTGAAGAGCAGGAGAGTCTTGATTCCCAGTGAAGTGTGTATCACATGTGAGAAGAGAAAAAATAGAGGCAGGAAAGCTGGATGTTGTCCTTAGGTAGAATTATATCTGTTGAGACTTGGAGTTTTTCATGAGGCAGTAGCAGACTTCTTACTATCCCTGTTTAGTGAGACAAGAGAATTAGAGACTTGGAAATGTCAAAGTTCCTAACATGACTTACTTATATTAAATAATGTAAATTAAATCATGTATTAAATTTGGGCTTGCATAAGATCATCCTTCATTGAAAAAATCTGCAATGAGTGTAAATTGGGAATGCATATTTCTTTGTAGAGCTTGGCAAAATCCTCTGGGAAAGTGAAGAGGGAAATAAATTATATGAAATCAGAAAGCTGCTTGGGAATGTCAGGATAAGTTCTTTTATATCCTTGCGATTGATTTCTTGCCTTAGAAAAAAAGTGTCATGACAGATGAATTTCGAAGTACATGAATAGAGTTTAGCTGAATGAGATCCCAGTAGGCCTTAGTCTGATCTGAGTTAGCGTTTAAAAGTAAGTTGCTGCATTTGAAGGGGAGAAGAAAAGATTGAGTCAAATCAGGCAAACTGCTTTAATATAGAAAAAAGTGAGTGTTGTCTAATCTGCACAACTCTGTCCTGAAGAAGGACCCCGGCGATACCATGTTGTACTTCATCCTTCTGCTGAACTGGCAGCAGCTGTGTCAATGAAGGGAAATCGGAAGGTAGAAGCGAAGTAACACTCCTTCTGGGGTGCAGGAAGGGAAAGACGGAGTGAAAATGTAAAGGACCTGATTGTGCAGGTGGCCTTTGAGGTGCAAGGTGCCCTGCAGCCCCCCGGTCCTCATTGCAGCAGTGAGACAAGGGAGGCAGGGGAAGGCGACCTGGGGCAGCAGAGGAAGAGTGGCTCTTCCGCGTGTTTCCAGCAGCAGCGTGAACAGATGTGATATCCCGCTTTCCCTCTGCTTTCTGGCTGGACAGCCGTAGTAAGCTTTCCAAAACTGGGACATGGCAGTGTGTGTGTGTGTAGAGTTGTCTCTCTGTCTTAGATGCCTTTGCAACACAACTGGAGGTGAAAGGCAGATCTTTAACTCAGTGGATAGTAGCTGTTTCTGCTCCTTCATGTGTTAATAACAAGAAATAATTTTCTTTTTTTCTGCTGGAGGGTTACGCAGAGGGGTACCTGTGCTTTTCCTGAACATGTGGGAAGACTACAACTCCAGTGTTGGGCGTTATTCTTCAGGTGCCCTGGTAGCCTCCAGTCCCTGCCATGTGCAGCCCCCAGCACCACCTCTCTTCTTCCCCTACCCACTTCCTTGGGTGCTGTGCAGTTCAGCAGATCAAGAAGCTGATCTAATTAAAAATAACCTGACAAAAAGAGTTATTTTTAATCCAGCTGTGTATCAAATGAATCGTACACTCATCCGCCATCGCCTGAAAGTATAAATGATTTGGTAAACAATTGCCAGTGCCAGCATGGTCCTGCCTGTGCTTCAGGGGCCTTGTAGGCTCTCTGGACTCAGTTTGGGGGTGCCTGGACTCAGATTTAAGCTGTCTGCCTCAGGTCTTCAGCTTCGCAGCCAAACGCCTTCTGCATCTACAACTCTGAGCAGTGCTGCAGCTCAAAACTTTATGAAGCTGCATCAGTGTCCTCAGGCCTGTCCCTAGACAGTGGTAATTGTGTCTCCTTTTTCTTATTTTGTGGCTGTTACACTGAATTTATCTTCATAGGTAATAATTTGCTGAAGGAGATTATTTCTGTTCTTACAGCTATGACTATTCTCATGTCCAAATACCAATTTGGAAATAAATGTTTGTGGCAGACTTCCAGCAAATATGATAAAATAGAAGTATCTTACAGCCTTTCCAACTGAAAGTGAGTTTCTGTTTTTTGTGTATAGCCTGTGGTTTGGAGATACTAGGAAAATACCTAGTATGTGTGTTAATCCTAGATGAGAAGCTTATAGAAATTATAGTGGAGCCTAGATTTTCCATAGCCAGTGCAGTGAGGACAAAAGTTCAAATACTCATGGATACCTTCCTACTCAGAGCAGTTAACTGAGGTTGTAAGTTTTTAAATTAATCTAGTCCATGAAATTGTATGCCTGATCCAACTTGCAGAGGTTCAGTACAGGCAGTATGGTGCTGTTCACCTCACTCCAAAGAGATCATTGCTGCAATGAAGGGTTGCATAAAATGGGGAGTCAGAAGTTGTTAAATGACTTAAAATAGTCTTCCAAGGAAAAATATTAAAGGATTTTAAAAGCATCTCCCTTTACTAGTCAATATCACATGGCAAAAGATGTGATCCTTTAGCAGCATGCTTTAGCATGTGCGTGCCCTTACAGCATTGGAATAAATCCATAACTTCTTCACACCTGCTTACAAAAATTGAAGCTAGGACTGAGCTGATTTATTGCCTTCACATTGCAGAATCTAAAAATACTCACTTCATCATATTTAAAATAGAAATAATTATAGGGCATCATAATAGTCACAATTTACTAAACCTGAATAGATCAAATAAAGCAATAGTCATTTGCAAAATATGAGACATAACCATCACTGAAAGGATGAGGTATGATTTTTACCATTTGCTTTTTATGGGGGTATGGAAAAGAAGGCAGAGTTTTGTGTTTTGTATTTTGTGTCTATCCATGCTTCAAAATTAACCTGCGGTGGGCAGTCTCTGAAAGCAAGCAGCTACTGCTCCTCCCGCCGAACAGACTGCAAAGCAAGAGATATCTCTGCCATTGCTAGGCGAGGTAAAAATAAAAAAAGTCTTGAACTCATGTTGTGAAGGTTCTGTGAGAAGACAAGGATGCAAAGTACTGAACTGGCTTCCTCTCAAGCTCCAAAATCTCTGTGGTGGCAGGAGATGGAGGAGGTCATCTCCACATCACTGTATTTTTGTAAGTGAGCTCTGAACAAAACCTGGAATCCATGTAGCCATCATCATCTGCTGTTGGCAGGAAATAGGTACCTTCATGGTATATGGAGATACTACACTGCTTTGCAGTTCAAACTATGTATTTTTTCAGCCTTAGAATCTTGTATTCACATTTAAGCTGACATGTGGTACATCCTCTCTTGCTAATGTCCCTTGATAATTTTCTGAAAACCAATTAGTTCTCACATTAAGACTTGTTTGGGAGGGAGGCTGCAAAATTTAATCCTGTATGTGATGTTATTCAGCCCCAAATCCCTGCTTTTGGTGTTGTTTTTTTTTTAATGTGTCAGTATATTGTGCTTGATCTCTGTGAAATGCTGGAAGCTAGCTGATTAATTAGATGTTTCTGAGATGTTTTCACAGGCTACTCTGTAGGCTATATGTTTTATTAAGTAATTAAACTAGCTGAAAAGGATTTTCTGAGTATAAATTAATACTTTTGTTAAGGAACACAATAGAAAAGTGACATCTGACCTAAAACTAAGGCAAGCAAAGTTGGGGAGGCAGAGCGCCCTGCTGCCGGCTTTGCTGTGGAGCTTGAGTAGCGTGCAGATCCCAAGCGTGCAGGAGAGCAGGGCCCTCCAACATCATTGCTACCCA
The DNA here is from genome assembly GCA_013389825.1 of Crypturellus undulatus. Lineage (NCBI taxonomy): Eukaryota > Metazoa > Chordata > Aves > Tinamiformes > Tinamidae > Crypturellus > Crypturellus undulatus. The sequence continues at coordinate 219,836 of VWPW01017968.1, forward strand.
CGTGAGCAATTCCCCATAGGCGCTGGCAGCATGGCGCTGGGTCCAACCAGGTCTGAGCACCAGGCACCTCGCAGCATCCCCGGCCGCTGGACATGGGTGTTAGGAATTGCGTTCTGACCCGTTTGGTTTGCTGTTTGCTCATGGATCCACGGCCTGTGGATGTGCCCCATTCTTTTTTGACCTTGCTGACACTATCCGCCTCTACAGTCTCCTTTGGAAGCAAATTCTAGATGTTCAATGCCCTCTGCATAAAAAAATATATTATTTTTTAAGATTCAAATTTTTAAGATTTAAGCCAATTTCTTACTTGTTCCATTTAGTGATCTTCTAGTTCTGATATTTCAGAATCTGGAGAATAACCATGCTGTATTCAGTTCACCTGATGCATGGATTTTGCAAACCTCAATCATATCCATCCTCGGTATATTCCCCTCTAAACTGAGAAGTCTGTTTTGTTTCTCCTTGTAAGGAAGCTTCTCCATTCCCTTAATCATTTTACTCATCCTTCTTTGTGCCTTCATTAACTCGACTATAACCTCTTTGAAGTGTGGAGACCAAGCTGAATGCTATTCAAGATGGCTACACCAAGATTTTTATGTAATGACCAAATGATGACCTCATTTTTTAGTTTCAGTCACCTTCCTGATGATGCCCGTTGTTTTTCTGGCTTCCTTTTTTTGAGTGCTGCTGCACATTAAGCCAGTAATTTCAGGAACTGTCAGTGGTGACTCCAAGATCTACAGAATCTCTCTTTTACATTTTTACTAACAGTGAACTAGTGCACAGAATGATAAAAAGAAAAATAAAAGAAGAAACCAGGCTTCACTTTGATGGTTCAGATACTGAACTGTGAATACCAGATAAAAAAGAAGGGGTATAGGAAGAAGAGGAAAGTTAGTTCTGTGAAGTAACTGTCAGGGACAGAATGTTTTTTTTTTGTTGTATTTTTTTCCAGTCGTCTCATCAGGTGTGTAAGCTTGCACTTTCTTAGACTAGTTGTGACTTACTGCTTACTGTAATATTGGCTTGCACCGAAGTCCATGAAGACTTGGCAGCCAGTGATTTGCTCCTCCCCATGAAATCTAACTGCAGATGTGCAGGTGTATCCGATTGCTCCTTATGTTTAAGATGTGTTCAGGGGATGTCAGCAGCCTGATGCATTGCTCACAGCGCAATAAAGGTCAGTTAAATGCTGATAGCACAATGGGCTAAATTAATCTAGAGAAGCCTCCTTTGACAGGTATTACCAGTGTCATTCTGGCTGGCAGCAGTGCCTTGTCATCTCTGTGCCAATAGCCAGCAGCACACTCTTACAGATGAAACCTAATTCCAACAATTGCACATTATGAGGCAGGAAAAGGAATCCAGAGCCATTATCTAGGCAAAACTTCTGCAATTTGATTACCAAGCATTGGCCATACACTGCTTGGGACGTGCGCGCAGGTTTGCCTGCAACAGTGGCTCCCCAAATCATTGGTGGCCTGTGCTGGTCCTGCCTGCCCCGTAGCCAGCAGATCAAGTGCCACAGGGCAGTCTAGGGACAGAAACATCCAGCCTGTGCATCCCAGAATGCTCGGGATCTTTTTCCTGAAACTTTACTTACCTATGTACCATTATGGTTAGGCTTAGTAAGTATTTAAGATTTACTTTGTAATCAGTGTAACTTATCTCCAACCCATAGTTTTTTCACATACAGCCAATTGCAAGGTGTTTTTCACCATACAGGAGTTTTACTGCAGCAAGTAAGCTCCCAGCTGTGTTAATTTCCAGAGAGTGTTAATTAAGAGGTTATACTTCTTTTACTGAGAAAAATCATCAGGCAATGTAGTCCTTTGTAAGCAGCCTCCTGCGTCTTCCCACCAGAGTTCTGTGCTTGGGCCCATTTACTGGGCACCGTGCTACGGCTTCCTGAATTTGAGACTTTTTTTGGGTCTCTCTCTAATACATTTCCAGGAAGAGACGTCTTTTTTTTTTATTATTATTTCATGGATCTCACAGTTCAGCTGTTGTGACTTTAGGACAGGTGCTGATCCCACAGGATATCCTGCCAATTTAAGCACTCCATGCCCAGGGCATGGGTCCAGGGCATCAAACTGATTCTCCTCTGGCTCTCGACCCTTCTGGAAATCTTCAATCAATACCAAGAATTTGGCCACTGAAGTTATTTTGTGAATTTCACATAAATAGCAGCAGGAAAAAATCCCAATTCCTAGACAAGATAAATTGTTGGCAAAAGTTTTATTCATTTTACATCTTTAAAATCATTTTATTCATTCATTTTAGCACGTCATGTTTCTATCTGCCAAGATAGTTTCATTATAACTAGGTTGCTCCCAGTGAATCCCAGGGCTGTGGATGAAATCTCACTCCCATTCCCGCAAAAACAATATAATTCCATTGATCTTAATAGTTTGGTGTCTAATTTGTTGCATATGATTTGTATTAAGGCCAAAATCTGACTGTCCGATGACTGTTTGATATGGTCACCTGCAACCAGTCAGGAAAGCTGACAAGAAATGCACTAATTACTGCTTGATCAGATGGATTTTCTTGCCTACTAGAAATAAAAATAATGAGCAACAAAATTCCAACAGTCAACATGATTGTAAGAACCATAATTTTCAGCCTTAACTAATTAGATCCAGTTTGATTAACTCCTTTTCCATCATAGTGAAAGAGAAGGGAATTTCATGCAATGATGTGGAAGAGGGAGACAAAGAAAATTTATGTGGAAGTGCTTCATTATTGAAGTGATTGCAAATAGGAAAAGGGCAACTCCTGATAATTCCAGATTCTGCTTGATGTTCAGATTAACACAGGACAAATATTTGCTAATGTCAAAGCCTCATGTTAAATTGAAAGTGTCAACAACCTTTTTTCTCTCTCACCTCATTCAAGTCGGTTTTGGGAGAAGAGTTTGCACATGGATATAGTTTTATTGATCTGTGCTGTGTTTTTCTACTTAACTCACTTATCTTTTAAATGACATTGTAATTTCTATTAAATTAAGTCTGGGATACATGTGCCTATTATAATATGTCATTTTCTAGACTGTAAGAACTTGCTGTGTGTAAGAACAAGTTATGCACAGTACTAAGAAACTAAGTAGGAATTCCAAGTGTGTTCTTCTTTATACAGTCTTTTGGGTAAGACATAGTGATTAAGGATTGGGTCTGATTTATTAGAGAAGAGGAAATTATTTATTTACATTGTAGGAAATGGCATAAGAGGATAGCAGTAGGTTGCTCAGATGAGTGCTGTGCTCAAAAGCAGCAGTTTTCAAACAGAAGGACAAGTTATCCTGCTCAGGAGGTGGACAGTATGTGAATGTCCAGAAACCAGAGTGTAAGAAAAAGTTTCCTTCCCAAAAGTTTTGCAAGATGTTTCTGATTAGCAGGGGTCTGGTGCTTTGCTGTGCATGGCCTGTCTGCCCTTGCCCAAACCCCACAGGGAGCTGGGGCAGCTATGTGAAGAGCAGAAGCTGTGATTCATATTTCCTCTTTACATTTATCAATAGCTGGCAGCCTGGTTTCCAAGCCAGGAAGCATCCATGGTAAGAAACAGGCACAAACATGCTGAAAAATAAAAGTGCTTGAGCTAAGGATGCTCAATGGCAGGCAGCTGTGCTGGCAGGTCATCAAATAGTAAAGTTGGAAATTTTAAGTGTCAGATGTTTTGCCTAAACATCCTTAGGTCTAAAAGGCAATAATTGTGGAAGAAGGCACACATCAAATACTTTAAACACAGAAGTGACATTTTTAATACTTTATGGAAAGGTTTGTTAAAAGCTTTTCAGGACAGTGATCAGAGGATCAAAACGGAGCTTTGCATCTAGGATGCTAAGATGCAAAGTTTTTATGAAGAAGCACTATTAGAGTTGCAGTTTGTAAAAACTTCAATATACAGTTTGTCAAACAACCTTCCTCGCATACACTGACATTGCCTTGCAAATTGTCTGCAAGCATGGAAATCTGTTTGTGAAAACAGATTGTCCTGTGGAAAAGCAGAGCATTTGAGACTTCTCCCTGTAATCAGGGTTGCAAAATATTTTCTGAAATATTTTATATTGTCCCAGCTAACTTGCTCCTTAAGCATTTCTCTGATAGTATATATTCAAACCATACTACAACCCTACAGAATGGGCTTTTTACGCTTTTTTTTTTTTTTTAGGAGTCTGGCAGTTATTGTCTACCTTTTCTTTTGAAACAAGATTAATTTTTCTCTATTTACATCATTCCACATTATGAATGTTGAGAACTTTTTCAAAACATAACATAAAAGCTTAAACTTTTCACATTCAGTTAAAACCTGCCCTTTAACTGAAGGTGACTCTGAAACCATTCATTTCTTCATCTACTGGATGGATACTGAAAAAAAAACAGGGTATTTTATCCCGTGCAGTTCACAGGCCTGGTTTTCAGATGAAAACTGGCCTCTTGGAAGTCAAGCTATCACCTTCTCTTCAGCTGTTTCACTGGCAGCCTTTTTAGTTTAAGCGAGATTCTTTTATGACACAGGCTTTTTCGCCTCCTGTTCAGAGTGTGCATGATATTCTTGTCAAAGCACTCTTTCCTTTTCAAGTTTGGCAACCGGTTTTGGATATGGTTGCCTGTAAGTTCTCTTAGGGAGGCTGTACAGATTTCTTGTAGCCTGGAAAAGATTTGATAAATACTTCTTCAGTTCTTCCAGATGTGCCTTCACCTTAGTTAGCCAAGTTACCGGTCACTTGTGCTGCTGAGAAATCACATTATTTAATTCCATGCTTCTTTTCTGAAGTATAAAGAACTATTCAGCTGCTGAATAACAACTGCGAATGATAAGATCAGAAACATTTAAATCTACCACTCTTTACTCAGAACAGGTGGCATTTTCAAAATTGCTAGAAAGAACCAGGACTTTGCTCTTTTATGATAACTTTTTCTCAAGGGTTTTAAAATGAACCATGTACTTTGTATTGAGAGATATTCATACATTTCTTACTTCCCTGACTAAATACTTTATGAGTTAAATGTATGATAATTCAGATAATTCACAGAGAACAGGAAATAGCACCAGATTAGATCTTTCAGGCTTTCAAAATTACTTCATGTGCTGCACTGTAAATTCTGGGTAATCTCTTTAATGTTCAGGCAGGCATTTCCCCCAGAATTTTTTACTCTTCCATTTTTCACCATTATGATTCAGCCTGAAACTGTTAACTATTCAAGTAGTCCCTCAGAGAGGGGTTCAGTTTCCTCTTGTGATCATAAATATCAATCCCTGATAGGAATCCAGTTTGTTAGGACATGGAGCTGTGTAGCATGTGAGCAGAGGTGAAAGCTCCTCTGAAATGCTCTATGTTTCCAAAGATGGTGCCGTGCTCTGTCATGCTCTTCACACAAACAAAAACTGTTAATCTAGGTAACAAACTTGCAGAGAAGAAACTCATGAAATGGAGAAAAAGCAAAATAAATAGCTTTCTCAAAGCCTACTATTAGGTGTGTTTAACCATTGATCAAAAGTGTTTCAGCAGCATTTGCCCACTTTTCTTCTAATAGGATTCACTTCTCTTATTTATTTATTTATTTATTTATTTATTAATAAATGAACACCTCTCTTTCTTGCAGACATTATTCAAGTATGATTTTGATTCCATGAACCCATGAACAACAGTCTGGAGAGCCTGACACTTCCTGTGCCCTTTAGATAATTTTATGTCCAACTGGACATGGCCCTGAGCAACCTGCTCTGTGTGCTCCTGCTTCAAGCTGAGGGGTTGGACCAGTTGTTCTCCAGAAGTTCCCTTCCAACTCAGACCACTTTGTGTTGGCCTCAGTACGCCCTGTGTCTTGTTATAGCAGAAAATGCCCAGTTGTATAGCTTCTGAACACCCTTCAACGTCTTGCTATAATGTCATTCGATTCTACCATCCCCGGCGTGCTTGTTTGTTTCTGTGTAATTGCTTGCGTGGTTAAGGCACCTAGCCCTGGAAATTCCCTGGCCTTTTTACAGAAAGGTTCAGACTTGTAAAATCATGGCAGTAGGATGAGCCACTGGACTAAGGTTTGTCGCAGATATATATAGCAGTAGTCTTGTCACTAAAGACAAACTCTGGAATTATGAAAAGCCAGACATAAACTGCATTTACAATAGAAGGTTATACACTTGTTTATTATTATGCACATGGAAGCCAGCACTCTGTTTTGGCAGTGGCTTATTCTTTTCTCCAAACTCAAATTCACTGTGTTCTCTTCACTATTGATAACATTTCTCAGATTTTTTTTCTATATAGAGTTCCAGGTTTGTCTTGACATTTTTATGCCTGCTGGCAACAGATGCATCTTTTCTCGGTACTATGTTCTTTGGATTAGCGTATATTGTTTCATAAATTCACCTTTTATTCCCCAGTGTCCAACTCTCAGTCCCCTCAGCATAAGTTCTTGCTTTTAAAATGTCAGAAAAGGGTAGGAAATAGCCTTTGCTCCCTTCATATCTTCCAGCTTTTGAGATACTTTACAAAGATTAACAGATAAGAAAATCAAAGTTGGTCAAACAGGCATTTAAGTTCTGTGTCATATACTCAGGTAAGTTCACAGAATTGTCACCTCTACACTCCAATCTCAAATATTCACTGTTGGTTTTGATAACATTAACTATCAATCAATCAGCATTGTCTACCAGTTTTCATAGTTTTAATGACAATGTCTGTTTCCTCTTTATTTCAAAAATCTTATAGAAGTAATGCCATCAACTTTTTCTATATGGTGTGAGCTCTTAGACGATGTTTTTTATTTGAAGTCTTTGAAGCACCTGTTGTGGAATGGGGAAACTCTTTTTTGTCCTTTTGTCCTTTTTTTGTTCTGCTCTCTGCTTTTTTCCCTGCTCCTTTGAGGTGTCCTTCAGTTTGAGGTATCCATTAGGCAAACATAAATATCTAGGTGAGGTTTGCTGTTGCCTTGAGGCAGAACTGCTGAGAGCCCTGGGGTACTGATGTTCTCCCAAGCTCTCTCTTGGGCATGAGCACAAAGCTCTTACTTGTTTAGGAGAATGTAATCACACATACCATTTTTTTTTGTTTAGTTACCAAAAATTAGCTTTCCTCATCTTTGGCAAGCTTCCTGCCAACCTGTACTGAAGGAGATTTTTATTCCTCTCTTTTCTTTTTTGATCTTATTTGTACTTAAACAGAGGTCTTTCTTCCTTATCAGGACTGCAAGTGACCCTGTTGCATGCATAAAACTGCTGTTATTTTGTTGGTACGTAAAGATATGGAAGAGCATTATTTTATGAAATCCATTTCACCCTAAAACACCACCAATATAGTTTCCTCTCAGTCATATTACCAAGAGGATAAAAACGCATACCGCGAATTTCCACTTGATTTTTTCCACAGTGGGAAACAAAAAAATCTCTCTTGCTTTCCGTAGATTTACCCCGAACTGAGTAGAAATACTAAGGCTGTACCCCAGAGAAAAGCCATATTAATGTCTTGGATTGTAAAAGCAAATCACATAGCAATGCAAGTATGCAGCTGTCTTACAGTACTAGGTGAAAAAGTCTTTCCAGGAAACATATGTTTTTTTCTCCAAGAGAAATAAGTTACCTTATATATACATGCCAAGAACACAATTCACAACAAGCAGATTTAAACTAAACCCTGAAAAGCCCTAAGATACACTCAAATTTGTAATATTTAGAAATAATGCAAACTTTATTCAAGTACTTTAATACTGGATTAAATGCTAAAGTCAGGATTTCATGTGGCTGGGTGCAGGCCCCTGCCTTGTTGGATTGCTTTGGTGCTCGCAGACGCGCAGGGCTGAGGGGACGCAGGGCTGAGGCACCAAGAACTACTTAGAAATTGTAGAGGGAAAGCAGGAGGTATGCATAAAATAATTATGCACAGTACATATGATGGCAATGGAGCTGTGATAAGCTTGTGCATATCCTATTAAAACCTGCCACAAACCTTAAATAAAATATAAGCTCAATCATATAAAACCAGGTGGTGTAGTTCCCATAAATTTTCTTACGCAAAAGGCTTGCAAAAATAAAAATTACAGAGGCACTTCTTCCCAAGGAAGTGTTCTTGTTGCTATAGTGTTCCCCTCTCTCTCTGCCTACTTCCTCTTTGTGGAAAAGGGCAGCAGCAGCTAACTATCATTAGTTAGCTATCATGATAGCACAGAACTCACACATTTCAAAAAAAAAAAAATCTTAGAAAAGGGATATATTTTGCAGCACGGTAGAAACACCTGATATTCATGATCTCAAAATTAACTGCAAAATCCATATCTGTCCTAATCTTCTTACAAACACGTTATATTCAGTGCTCCAAACAAATACAATACCAAGTTATATTAATCGATGGATCATGAGACACAGGCAAATCATATTATTCTGATTTCAAAATAAAACTCTGAAATTTCTACCCAGAAAGTCCTGTTCATGACTGGAAACCTCTGTGCTGGTAGAGCTAGTATTTGTCATGCATGTCTATTAGTGTCAATGACACAGTGTCATATTCACAGAGATATCTAATAAATCAATTGACATACTTTTCAGTAGCTTGAAATTTTTCAATTTTTTGCAGCTCAAAATGATCTGATTCCCACTTTGTTAAATGTAATCTTAACTGTTTCATATTTTGCCCTGAAATAACTTTTTCAAAAAATGTCAACTTACTTGCAAAATAAAATTCAGTAGTATTCACTTGTACCATTCAAAAATGGTAGTTTCTCACTAAGAGTTCCCTGCAGTTGTTTCCGGTTTTTATTTCTTCATCACAAAAAGTAATTTTGTATGTTCAAATAATCTCCAAGTGTCAGCCACTGTTTTTATTTCCTCTTTCATGTGATTTCATAATTTCATTCTGTTCATTTGCTTCTCTGGCTGCTGTTTAACTTCTTGCTCTTTCACTGTTACACTGTATGGATCAGATTGCTGTTCTAACTGCATACTAAGCCATCTCCTTTCTGTATTTGACTGTTGACCTCTCATCTATTTCCCACATTTGAGTATATTTCAGATCACCAGAGTGAGGGTTTTTACATAGGGTGTATAAAGGAATTCAGAGCAATTGCTTGAAATTGCTGCTGAACTAAGTGTTGTTTATAATCTAAAATCAGTTTGGGTACAAGGAGAATAAAATGTGGCAAAAGAAATGCCAATTTTAACAAGGGCTGCAAATCTATTCCTGGTTATACCGTAGGTTAGTAAGTCTGTCTTCCATATGGACACATTAGGAAACTGAAGAAGAATAAGATTAGTAGGGACTTACTTAGATAAAGATCATACAGCTTTTGCAGAGGGAAATCATTGCAGTCTCATAAAAATGACAGCATACTTAGACTTTCAAAATGCTTTTTCACAAATGCCATCATCAAAAGCTCTAAAGGAATAAAACTGTAATAGGATAAAAGTTTTATGTCCCTGTCATAACTGTTTAAAAGATGGCAGAAAAAGCCTAGGTGTCAGTATTCATCTTTCAAAGTGGGAGGACGTTCAACAGGGTTCACTGAGGCTCTATGCTGAGACCTGTTCATCTCAACATCATCATAAATAACATTAAAAAGGAGATGAATATAGAGACAATAACATTTACATTGGGTGGAGGAGTCTTCAGGATTGTCAAATAGAAACCCGACTGTAAAGAGTTGCAGAAAAGTTTTGTAATATTGAATAACTAAGTAGTAAGATAATAGATGGAATTCAGTGGTGACAAATGCAAAATAATGTGCATGGAAAGAAACAGACCTAATTACACCTACACATTGCCAAGCTCAAAATTGCTATCCAGTAGCTAATAAACATTGGGCAAGGGATCTAAGATGCACTGTGATAAATCTCTGAAAATGTCAGCTCAGTGGTCAGTAGCAATTAAAATGACAAACAGTTATTGTTATGGAATCAAGGGGAAAGCAGAACACATCAACATGCCCTGTGTAAATTCATCGAGCTCCTGCATTGCAAATACAGTTTGTCATTCTCATCCAGCTCCTTCATCACTGAAGATAATAAAATGAGAAAAGACTCTAGAAAGGAAATAGAGGTGGTCAGAAGTCTGTTTTAGCAGATTAACAGCTACAGGCTAAATGTTGTAGGACTCTTCAGGCTGGGAAAGAAACAAGAAGGAAATGAAAGAAGTCTAGGACATTGGAGAGGAAGGGAGTGAGTATCATGTCAACTTGCAGTGCAGCAGGTAGGAAGCCCAAATGAACTGTCAGGTACCAGGTCTGAAGAAACAAACGACTTCTTTTCCACCAAGCATAATAAAATGGAGGAACGTACTGCCTGGGACTTAGTGGAGACCCAACCTATACATAGTTTGGAAAGTAACTTGACAAGATTGATGGCAGAAACATTGACATGATGCCCAGAAAGCCCCTAAGCGGCTGGTTTTTGGAGGCTGGGAGGACACTGGAACAGTGTATGGAACAAGGTGGCCCTGGCTGCTGCTCAGCGTGTGGATGCTGCAGAGCTCGCCGCAACGCGGCTGAAAGCAAATGTGCGACTCCTGAGTGTCTCATGGCCCAGTGTGGGGAAATACAAGTCATTTCAAGAGTTAAGACTTTTTTCTGCGATTAAAGCTTACTCCTCATTTTTGAAAGATGATCTCAAAAGTGTTAATATATTTATTCTATCATACTTTGAGGTTTTCCATTTTAGTGCTTCTTTGGGAATGTTAGTATTGATTGCTACATATTGAGTTTGATAAAGAGAATCAAACAAAAAAAAATCCATTTTTTGCATAAGGGCAACCCTGCCTCTGCTGAGCTGACAAGGAAGAGATTCAGGGCTCACTACCTTTCTGGTGGGATATTCTGCATTTATTAGCAGTTGTGCTTCAGCCTGCTTTTTCCAGCACATCTTGGCTAGTGGGGCTTTGCCCCTGCAAATCGTAGTAGCCCAGAGCCACGGAGGCGGTAAGCTCCGGCGCTGGCCGTGAGCAGCACGAGAAGCAGCAGAGACCTCCCGCGGTGCTGGGCACGAGCACGGGACCCGCAGCATTCGCCGTCACTTCGTTTCTCCTTTGCGGGATGGCAGCACTGTGTGCCAACACCCCTTCCTTCCTCCCTGGTGCAGTCTCCCCTCCTCTGCCTCTGCCCCGCTCCAGGTCCTTCTCCTTTCAGAGGCACAGAGCTCGCGGGAGGCCGCTCGTCCCCTCCGCTCTTGGCCTTTATGTGTCCATCCACAGGGTGGAGGTCATGACTTGCATATAGGAGAGACAGCGCATACAGTAAGTCAGCATCAGAAAGAGGCCTGTAAGGGAGGCGGTTGGTAGCGAGGAAGGGGGAAGTGGAACACGGCGCCAGCGGCTGAGGCGAGGGCCCGGCCAGCTGAGCAGCGCCAGCAACGGATGCGGCCCTGTGCACCACGTGTCTTCTGATGAAGGGAAAATGAGGGCAGTTTGGCTCTGCTGGAAACATGATGGTCTNGGACACCAGCGGCTGAGGCGAGGGCCCAGCCAGCTGAGCAGCGCCAGCGAGGGATGCGGCCCTGCGCACCACGCGTCTTCTGATGAAGGGAAAGTGAGGGCAATTTGGCTCTGCTGGAAACATGATGGTCTCTTCACAGAGCCTTTGTCTGTCTTCCAGGCAGAAGCATATCACAGGTTCAGTGCTATTTCCCTCATTTACCGTAGTCTGCTTATTTCAAAATTAATATCTCTGTTACAAAGACAGGGAAACTAGCAACTGCATGTGTTGTCCGCAGCGGTATTTCTGTCCTCTTAGCAAGATTGTTTTGGCTTAATTGATCGGTTATTTAATCTGTTATTAATCTTGTTCTGGCCCTGTTCAAACAGCAGCAAACATATTAATCAGACATATTACTGTCATTTGCTCAGCTGTATTCTGGACATGCTTGTTCACTTTTCGTTCTTTAGTCATACCTTATTCAAGCAATATGGTCTTATCAATAGCTTTAACCAAAACAAAATTAGTATGTGCAGGCTTTAGGAAGGGTGGGGCATGATGGAAAACTGAAGCATCTCTGACCTCAGAAATGCCACCGCAGGGAATGAGACCAGAAGTGGCAGCATTCAAGCTCAGATACAGTTTTGAGCCGCAGAGCAGGACATGGAGAAATAAGAAAGAAGGCAATTTGCAGCAATGCTGATTTTGAATAGGTTAAATAATAACCCCCAACAGAGGGGGTTTTGTAAAGACACGGTGGGGATGGACCTACCTGTCTATGATGTGTGAGGCACCCCCGGATAAGATCTGTGATGCAGAGCTAGGAGAGTAAGGAGTTAGTGCAATAATCCTGAAGCCTAGAAATAAGGCAAGGCACAAAGAAGAACAGAACAAGGCTGTGAAATAGACCAAAATTCAAGCCTTCAGTAAAGTATGTTTTCTTTACAAGGAGTTTTCTTTCGCTTTCTGTTTTTTGCTGATATTGGAGGAAGTGCTGCATGAATTTACTTCCCCTGATTTCCAGGCCTAGGACAAATGGAGATGTAAGTAACTAAACGTTTCCGAGAGTGTCCTCATTTTTTCCAGAGCTGAGCTATGCCATAGAGATTCACTACCATTTCTTACATTTTGCATATGACAAGCCTTTGATGCAATAACTAGTGGTTTCTCCTTTTTTTTCACCTATTCTGTTGTGTTTTCCAGGGTTTGGCATGACCACCCCAGCCACCGTCGGAGGCAAAATTTTTCTCATCTTTTATGGCCTTATAGGATGTGCGGGGACCATTTTATTCTTTAACCTGTTCCTGGAGCGGCTGATCACGGTCATAGCATATGTCATGAAGTCCTGCCACGAGAGGCAGCTGCGGAGGAAGGGAGTCCTTCCTCACGACGGCCGTCGGGGCTCGGCGGGCTCCGAGGCGGACAGCCTGGCGGGCTGGAAGCCCTCCGTGTACTACGTCATGCTCATTCTGTGCATAGCATCGCTCATCATCTCCTGCTGTGCCTCTGCTATGTACACACCGATCGAAGGGTGGAGTTACTTCGACTCGCTTTATTTTTGCTTTGTGGCCTTCAGTACCATTGGGTTTGGTGATCTGGTCAGTAGCCAGAATGTCCGGTACGAGAGCCAAGGCCTCTACCGCTTTGGCAATTTTGTCTTCATACTCATGGGGGTTTGCTGTATCTATTCTTTATTTAACGTGATCTCTATTGTCATCAAACAGTCCATAAACTGGATATTAAAGAAGCTGGACTGTAGGTGCTGCCATAGATGCCAAAGAAAATTATTTAGGTCACGGAGGAACGTGGTAATGCCGGGAAACGTTCGCAGCCGGAGAAACATCTCCATCGAGACCGATGTTATCAATGAGAGCGACACAGACGGACGCCGGCTGTCAGGCGAGATGATCTCCATGAAAGACTTTCTGGCCTCCAACAAAGTTTCGCTGGCCATCATGCAGAAGCAGCTGTCAGAAAGTGCCAATGGCTACCCAAGGCAAATGAGCTGTAGTTCAAAGCAAAACGGATTCTCTGGTGGCGTTGGAGCCCTAGCAATTATGAATAACAGACTAGCAGAAACAAGCACGGATAGGTAAAACTAATGATAGTAACTATGAAATTGTGTCCAACAAGCATAGAAATAACATGCAAGTGGAAACAGCTTGGGCAGAGTGCCACTGGTGGGGAAGAGTGACATGGCCAGCATTCGTTCTGTGCAGATATCTCCCAGTCTTTCTTGCGCTGCTGGTTAATGTCTTTGTTCTTTGAATTGCATCAATTTCAGCCTTCCTTATTCCCCTTCCTACTGGTCCCCCAGCAGACTACAGCAGGAGAAATTTCATTTGGCCTTTGCATCAATTTTCCATGCTCTGTTTTCCTTTGTGTATGTGAAATACAGGCTTCAGGATAAGAAGTAAGTGTTACTGGATGAAATCAAGAGTGTCCACTGAACACATCCTTAATTAATTCAAAGATTGTTTTGACCTTTTGGTTTTACTCTCTTCAGATCTGTTTTCTGAATGTAGCTTATCTGAGACCAAAAGAGGAATCATTATAAGCCTTTTTCTGTGATAATGCAGATCTAGTTTAATGGAATAGAAAAACAAACTATTTTCTTTTAAATCTCACTTTTTAAAATGTATTCCTGTTGTGAAACGGCTGTGCTTGAGAAGCCAAATTTTGCTGCTACTAATGTTTGTATAAATCTGGAGTAATTCTATTAAAGTTGGTAGAACTACTCTGGAACTATTTTGATATAAATGAGAGGAGTGTTTGACTCTTAGAATTTAATTTATTCTTCCCATTAAAAGGACGCTGTCAAAAGTGATAGAATCAAAATGCATCCTACTTTTGTTTTCTCCTGTCTGTTTTCAAAACACACATGATTTTTTTCTACTACTTTTTTCCTCTAGAATTGAATCGCTCCAGTTTCCTGTTTCAAAAAAATGAAATTAAATTGAAAATCTCCAAACTGACAAATTTTATGAACAATTCCACAATAACAACTGAGGAGCTTTCCAAATCTGTGTTCATATTATGCTCTATTGTGACTGTAGCAATTGAGCATCTGTATTATGTAACACAACTAATAACTGTTTATACAACAGGTTTTATCATGCAATTAGATTGCCATGCCAACTTTCCAATGTATTATTGTAAGTGACTGAGACCACAAAATCACTCTGACAGTGTTCTTTTTACCTTTTATGTGATTTTGTTATTTTTACTCTCTTTTTCTGCCATTCAGTGATGATAATGACAGAGTCTTGATTGGGGAAATAGGAAATATATAATTCCTCATTTTTCTCAATGAAATGCTATGCGTGTTCCTTCTGAGTAGAAAGGAGACTTCAAGGAGGACTATAAAAATGAGAAGAATATGAAAACAGGAAACTAGATGATTTTTAATGACAGTAAAATGATACTTTATATGAGGTAAATGGAAAAATAACGGGTTAAATTAATAAAAAGTTTAGTGAGAATTTAAGGAAGCCTGGGCTGAATTCCCGGTTCTCCTCTAGTCCTACAGTGTGTTAAAGCTAAACAGCACATGAGGGTGCAAATTATCAGATTTAGTCACAAAGGACCTGCCTGATCCAGTTCCCCCTGAAGAGAATAGCAGGTGAATGAGGATTAAATGTTTTCTCACTTCTGATAAGTAGAAAACCTTCTAGAATACTACAGTTTTCAGGAATGTATAACACCATTGTGCACTTCTCAGTTTCCCTTATAAGGAACAATGCAAATAGCCTCTTCAGTTTAAGTTGTGCTAGGAATAGATTTTTATACTCTTTTTCTTACTCTCGGACAAAAACTCCTGCTTTTAGGGTTCCTGATACTATAGGATAATATTTAGTACCCATTTTAAACACTATTTTTACTTAGAAATAAAAATGTACCTCATATAATCCTTTCATATAACAGAATAAAATCTGCAAGCTAGATTAAATAATTCTACTTAACTTAATTCTTCTTGAAAATAATTGCAAACTCTATCTGACAAAAAAAGTCCTAATTAAAAGTCAAATCCTGCTGTCCATAGTTAAAAGGACAACCTCAAGATGAAACCATTAGGTCAGATTCTGGTATCACTTGTCTGTGAAGCAGCAAAATATCCCTGAGGGGATCCCTCCACATTTGCATTCACATAAAATCAGCATCAGCTCTCAAATCCTAACTTCAGTGATTAAAGCAGTCTGGTTTGTTTCTGGTGTTCTTAACTAGTAGCAAAAAAAATGCCACTGAGATATTTTAGAAGATATTATACACAAACTCCATTATATTGTTATGCTTTTCAATCAATAACTTCATTTCATCCTTACTGAATGTTAAAATACTTGGATATAAGAAGCGAATTGTACACTCTGTAGCCTTCTTTCTGAATTTGTTCAATAGTACCTCTATTCACTGCCTGTAGCCCTGAAATTTCACTGTAATTGAAGTAATTCTCATGTGGCCAACATTAGAAATAGTCTAGGACTTGACCCTGTTTCATCAGGGTTCTCATCCTGGGCAGAATGTGAGGCTTCAAAAGTGAGGCATACTTTGCCGTTTATATTAGTTACTAACTCTGAGTTGCAAACTCTGAGTTGCTGAACAGTGAAGACGAGAGAAGTTAGCCAACGATACTTTCTTTTCCAGATAAGTAAGGCAATGTCACATTAGAATCTTAAAATATTTAACCAAATCATGCAAGTTTAATTCGTCTATTTATTATGTAGCTCTGTGTCATCATTAATGAAGGTCTGGCTTCCATCAAGATTTTGCACCTAAACCCTTCCAATACCTACCTCATCTTCAAAATCTGGTTTTGGAAGTCTAAATACAGCACAAAGGAAACAGTTGAAATATGATTTAAGTTGGCAATCATAGTGAAACTGTGAGAAAGAAATAGAAAAACATATATACACTGATGGGAACTAATAGAACATTATAATCTATAAGGTCAATTCAGTCAAGATTATTTAGCTTTTAGAATAGGGCATATCCAAATATCAGATCATTAAGGGGTCTTTGGGTTGCTTCCACTGCTCCCAAGATATGATCCAACTACTTTCCCCCTTTCCAATTTTTTTGATACTGACTGGGGTTATTCATCACCACAGAGGCTTATCAGCTATTTTCAGTAGATCTGAGGACATCCTGGCTATGAGAGCAAGGACTGACACATAGTCTAGACCAAAAGAAATGGATTTATCCAGCTGGAGATGTACAAAATTCTTTGCTGGATAAGGACGTGTCAAAGGCATTACATAAATTTATCTCTTCCAAGGATATGGTTCTGTGTTTACAGGGATAGGAATAAGCTTTTCAAAGGCATCTAAGGCTTCCTGAAAGTCAGTTCACTTCCTACCACACATTGACTTCCAGTAGAAGGTAGGTACCTAATTCCCTTAGGTAATTGCAGAAGAACAGACAAGTTTTATACTTTGGATTTAAGCTGACCTGTCAGTGTCTCTGAAAAGTTCAAGTGCTTGGAACAGGATTTCAGTGCTGCAGCTTAATAGCTGAATTCATTTACTTAAAAGCCTTTTATGATGAAAGCTTTTCATCAACCGAATAGCACAAGCAACATTTATAATTTCTTTCTTTCATTTAATCTTGCCCTCCACCTGTTTTAATTATATTTTACACATTTAGAAATTGAATAGTGATAGAAGGTTGGGCTGGGCCTGAAAAACAAACTGGCTCCATTTCTCAGAGAGAATCAATCAAGGTCGTGCTGGGGAAAGAGCTCTCTGATTAGCAGTATATGGGAATAAGTCTCAGGGGAAGGTGGAGGGTTGTCTGCGCGGCTGCTCGGCAGTGCCCAGCAGAAGGGCCCTGGCTGTGACCTGCCCCTGCCTCCTGCACGGGAAGGGTCGCACAGTGAGGCGCAGCTGCCAGAAGGGTTGGAATTTCAGCCAGTCCGGTTTGCATCTTTTGCTATTTTGATTTAATTTATCAACATCTGGCAGATACGATAATATCTTGGACTCCTTTAAGAAGGATTAAAATTCTTTTGTATAATTCCATATGAAGTTGTGGAAAATCACGAAGTGAAGGCTTTCCACTTGGCAGAAAAATACTGCTAAACATACCAGTATTCACTATCTATTTCAGAATTTTGAATTTTCACAGGAGTGTTTTGCTTAATCTGGGAAATATGAATACTCCCACTTCTGTCTTCCCTGTTTTCAGTATATCTCTTGGTGGCAATGCCTTTATAAATGTGTGCTTTCTGTCTAAAAGAACGCATTTCACTTGGAAAATTAAGGCAATTGCTTCCCTAGGTGGACCAACCCAGTCTGTCAGCTTCAGTAGAAATATGATGTGAACAACAAGAATGTCACTTCAACTCCAAATAGTTAGAAGCTTTTTCTTACAGCCCATGTTTATGGAGTGATTCATTCCAAACTAGAGGAAAAACCTGTCACTGCAGACATTGAAAAGTGCTTGTAAACCTAAGAAGATTCCTGTGGAATATATGCACCACTTAATTTTTTTCCTACAATTCTGTTCTAATATTTTGATCCAGTTTTCATTTGAAATTATTTGTGATTACATAGAAGAATTGACGATTTTGCAAAGATTTTGAGGGGTATACCATGGGGATTTGTTTAAAATGCAGTATCCTTTTTCTCTGCTCAGTCTGCCACACTTTTTATAAAGGGACATTTTTAGTAGGGCAAAGCTAGTGGGGTTGCCCTCCTGTGTATGCCAGTGCCTGGATTCCTAGCAGATTTCCTATTAGGTGCCCATACATAAGTTCTTAGCAGCAAGGTGGCCTAGTGTTCACACTTTTGAAACACCTTCTGAACTATCCCTGCTTTCAGAGCAATGGAAGACTGTCAGCGTTAGTTCTGTTTGTGTCTTAGGTGAGACTTCTCAGCGTTGCTCGTTGTCCGCTTTAAGGGAANGGGATGAAGGAGGAGAAAAAAAGATGCACAGCAATTAAAATGAAAAAGCCTTGTTTGCCTTAACAGAAAATGTTCCTGCTTGGTGCTGCTCAAATCTTTTCCTCTCTTCTAACTCAAAGTTTGCATGAGAGTTCAATTTCTCCAGCTCACAGGAGAGCTTTGATCTTATTAGTGAATAATTACAGTTCAAATTAAATAACTTTTAAATTGTATTTGTTCTTTTGTTCCAAATGCTGGAAATGATCTGTTAGAGTTGAAAAGGCTGGAACTGCACAGATGGAATTGTGCCAGAAGTGGAAGTTTACCTGGCACTGAATGCAGTTCTGCAAGGGCTGGTTTTGCTCTGTGCTGCCCGCCTGTGGGAGCCTCTTCTTTCCCTCAACTTTCAGTCTACACATGCCAGACCCTCTTGCCTATTTTTTTTTCTTTCATGCATTTTAGTCTCACTTCATCAAACCTTTAGCCAAAGATATCTTGGGATATTCCCTATCATCTTGAACATTGCACTTTAATGTGGAGTCTTTGTCAAAAGAAAAGAGGTTCTTACAAAACAAACATCCCTTTATTCAGTATAGATTGAGAGCTATACCTCATCCATTCCATTTACTAATACAAATTAACTATTTTTCATTCACTGAGAAAAGCAAGGAAGCAAGTTATTAGGAAACTGGAATAAAAATTTCACATGCAGGTACTTGGATCGCAGACATTCATTTTCTTCCCCCAGACGATGGCAGTTTTCCCCAAGTTATGTGTCTGCTGTCAGAATCTGTCTCCTGTTACCAGTCTGAATCCTTATACTCTTCCCTCTCTTCCCAAGTCTCTTTTAATCAAAACAAAAGCAAATAGAAGACATCAGGACTCGGTAGGAGACCGTTGGCTATTGCAGAGCCACCTTCTACAGGCCGCTGTGGAGGGCCTGCGCAGATCGGTAACGCCCAGGCAGGAGAGCTTCACTGAGCCGGAGCTGGCACAGCCACGTGGCGGGATTTTGAGAGGGGCAACGTTCCCGTCACCACCACTGTTTCTGCTGAGTTAGGTTCAGCTCCAACACGGATGGCAGTTCTGGTTCAGTGCCAGACAAAAAGCAGCAAATCAGGAGAGGCAGCTCAAGCCCTCAGACTCGCAGAGGATGGAGAGCAGCACGAGTGTCTTGGGCTCCTTGGCAGGTGGAGCGGGTAGTCCGCCTCTTGCTGTACCAATTTACACTTAGCGTCCGATTTACACAGGTACTTCTGTAAACTCAGTATGCCTTCAGTAGAGGCTGCTGAGTTCATTCTGCATTTTTAACAAATGAAGATGTCGGTGCTGCTGTGTCAGCCACTTGATGCTCTCTATCTCATGAGCTTCTCTGCTGTGATCTCACTAACATTTGAGTGGAATTTCTCCCATCAATACCAGGGGCAATAATAAGATATTCTTAAAATACTTTTGCAAAGTAAATGGGATCAGGCTGTACACATGTGCCTATGGGCTTCTGTCCTACCCAGTAACTTTTAAACAGTGGCCATTTTCCACCAAAATTGCCAAAGGGAGAGATCTTAAAGGGAGAGATCAAAAACTTCCTACACTCTGTCCTTTTAGAGTAACTTGTAAAATAGCTGCTTTCCAAAAGCTAGTGAAGCAGGTGAAACTGCTTCAAAGGTCACTTGGCAGAATTTGATCTGAAAAATAAAAATATACTTTGGCAATACATGATAGGGTTGGTTGGTTGTTTTTTTTTTTTTCCCATACCATCTTTATTCTAAAGATTAAAATCCACAGAATGAGTCATACATTAACATGAAAGATCTTTCTATTGGAAGTTCAATTTTAGTTTAAGTTTGTACATCAAATCCCATTTTAGGTGAGACTGTCTGACATTTTTAACCTGATTAGCTAAAAGTACTGAAACATGGAACAACTATTCTGTGACAAAAATGTTTTTGAAGAACCATTTTTCCTTCATATATGAGGCTGTTGATTTCCATTTTTAACCACTGTAGATCTGTTAAACTTGTAGATCCATAATGAATGTGATGAATATGATGGAATTCATTGCTCATTCATCTAAAGCACCTCAGCCCCTAGTCCTCTAGAAAATGCTAGACTGAGAATGTGTAAAAAATACTTTTTGAATGTGCAAAAAATACTTTGCCTTTCTTTTAGGGAAAGGATACCCATATCTCTTAAAGGACTCCCTTTTAAAGAAGTTATCTTTGCAGTGAAGACTGGCTTTATGAAGACTTGCTAAAAGGAAATTGTGCTGATCTTTCTCAGGACCATGGAGAGTTACACATTAAATATATGAAATAGATTTATAGTGAAGGAATTAGGTCAATACTGTGGACTCTTTGGTCTTTTGATTTTGATAAATTTTGAATGGGCTCCTGAGAGGAGTCATGTTATGGCTGTTTGTCAGTGGTAATAACTGAAATAAGCAGTTTCCAGCACAGAGCAGTTCAGACCTGAGTAGGGAAGCGAATACAATATGAATTAACAATAAAAGCAAATAACAAAGACAATATAGAACAGGATCTCAGAGAGCAAAGTTACGAGATCTCAGAAAACATCCTCCTTATTTTCTTATGACCATCAGGAAGTGACACTAGATGCAGATGAGGACTAGATGAAGGTTGGGACTTGTAACCAGAAAAGTGCGGGTCTCTTTTCGTCTGTGTGGTCAAGGGGAAAGTTTTGTAGGATTGTTTTTCCAAGAACGTGTCCTGAATGTGTTAGCAAAGGTGCCTGCTGCAAACAGCATCTTGGTAATCTTATTGCGATGGTGAACTATAGCAGAGGGAACACATGATAATGCATGTTTGGGTTATTATTACAGAAACAGAATATCGAAAGAGAAGGACATAAATTTCTTAACACATCAGGTTATTTCTATGGAGTAAAATTTTCAAAACATCCATGTGATTTAGAACCCCAGGTCTCAATATAATGGCTATTTTCAGTCAGACTCTCCTGCCAGTAGGCAGCTTTGAAACAGTGACTGTGTCTGGCATATTAACAGACGCAGAGTCTCGGGGCACCCTTTGTAAGCCCTCTTGCATCCATGTGCAAGCCTCTGGTTTCTTTCTATGTTTTTATTGTGCCATGTCCTGCATTACACCTGCTCCCCGGCCAGCATGTCCAAGGCAGGAGGCAGTGGGACAGGCTGCCAGCAGCCTCAGTGACAACCTTCCCCCTCTCTCCCAGTGACCCTTCCTAGTCACTATCCTCATGAAACCTGCAGAAATTTAATGATTTTCATTTTTCTACCCCAGTTGTAAATATGATTGAAAGTGGCCAAGAGGTGCATATGTTATTTGTCAGGATTGCTGACAAACTGAGGGATAAATAAGTGAAAAGGTGAAGCTATAGAATTTTATTGACCACAGAACTAGAAGCTTGCTTGCTTCTCAAGGTAGCTGCATTGCACAAGGTAGTTTCTGAATAATATTTATATAGGCAAGTAAAAAAGCTATTGCCTGTATCTCCAAAAGCAGCTGAATGATGACATTTGCTCATGGTGCGGAGTACATGAAAAATAAGCAGGACATGAAGCCATATTAAGAATCTGTGCTATTGCACTACACTAAATGTTTATATGTCCTCATCCTTATATTTGTAATAATAATAGCAATTTTGCCTCTGAATCCACATTCCTCTGGACAGATAAGGTTAAGCAAATTAGTATTCTTCTACAACACACAAATTTGTGCACAAAACTTATACGAAAATTTTATGCCTTTCTCTTTAGGAGATGATATTAAAGACTTGTAACCAGACCAGTAAACCCCTACAATTCTCCTGAATCCTGTTTCCCATGCTACTAAACTGCTCAGGAAACACATGAGCAAAGTAAATTCACTTTAGAAATATACTTCTTTTACCCTGGTAAAGTAAGTATAGATTCCCTGTCAGACTGAAGTATTTATTGAAACAGCAGAATGTATGTCCATATACTACAGCCAAATGTACGTCCATATACTGCAGCCATATAATGCATTTGCAGATTTTCTTCTTTGCTAAAGAATGTCCAAGAAAGCAGCAGATTAGTGACAATTTTATTCAAATGACCATGTCCCTTTGTCAAGTCCCACATCAGTTTGGGTAAATGCCGGACACCTGTAAGAGAGAGGTAGTTACATAAAGAGAGATTTTTCAGGTGGAAGTAAATTGACAACACTCCATTAACTCACATTTACACCAGAGAACGATTTGGTCATTCCTATTAAGTTAATGTATTCATTTCTCAGAAGATTTCTGCCACGTCCACATTTCTGAATCTTGCAGCAGTTAGCTGTTACAGTGACTGCAGAGGTACAATGCAGACATACATTTACATTAAAAGACTTGTAAGGAAATAAATATCATCATGCTTTATATATATATCTGTATGAATCTTTTAGACTACATTTTAGGTGTTGTATTCCTTCATCATATTCTATTTTAACATCTATTTACCTTTTGCAGTGAGTGGCAACTGGCACGTAAGCTTAGTATGGAGGATGAGGATAATAATCCATGGAAATAGGCAACTGCCTAAGTGATCATAAGGTACCACTTAAAATGCACATTTTATCATATTCTGAATATGATATTATATCAGATATGATATCTATGAGATCATATCATAGTCTTCTGAAGTGATTTTTCCACCATTCTATGAATTACCTGTATGAATTAGCTGGCACTTTCTCATTGAGAGATGTTCAATTATTGACCTGCTATTAGATAGACTGGTGCATTAAGCTGAAAAGCAATAAGAAAGTATAAAATCTGACTCTATAAAAGAACTATTGTCACCAAGTTTGGCTCTCAAACAAGAAAAGCTAAGAGAGTATCTAATAGCATGCAATCCATTTATTTTCATGTCCAGAAATGGTTTGTAAGTTATTTAAAAATTAAGATACTGATATTTTTCTATTCAATAAAAGATGGCAATCATACGCTCATGAGAGTTCGTTTGTTTGTTTGTTTCTCAAATAAAAGTGACCAAAGCGACCACTTGCTTCACTTTACAGACAAGTGGACATTAGCGAAGAGGGCTTTTTCTTTCAAAATGCCAGTTTTGCGGTTGAGTAAGGGCAAAAGGAAGAGCATTTCTTACAAGGCACAGAAAGTTGGGAGTGAAGAGGGCAGTTGCACCTCGCAACGCAAACATCAAAGTGCCATGGGCCCTGCTGCCCCCATGGACCTTGCTGCCCCACAGCTGCCAGTGGTACCAGGTAGGGAGCCAGAAAAGTCCTGACGGATGCAGAGGATGACACCCAGCGGGTAAATGCTACTCACCCAGGGGAAGTGCTGCGACCAGGCTGCAGTGGCCATGGTCGTAGGCATGGCCGGGAGAGACCTGTGAATCCCTGCGGCACCTTGTGAGAGCCATGGCCAAGAACTGCCCTGGCAGATGGAGGAGCAACACGGTAGGTGCCGAGGAGCTTGAGGCGAAGGCAAAGGCTTCCCCTGCTGCGGGACGCCGTGCTGGAGCTGCAGACATGGCTGTTCGGGCTGTTTGGGAGAGGAGGCCTCAGGCAGAGGGGAGCGTGCCATGCGGGGCTGTGCCGTGCCGTGCTGAGGTACCCACGCAACGCTGTGCAGTTTAATGCTCTGTAATTTAATTTTCCTACCAATGACTCAGGCCATTTTGTGTGACAGGGCGTCTAACCTGGTCAATCAGGACATTAACAGCTTGTCAAATCGTGCTTGTGGTTCAGACAGCAAGTGGCGGAATGAGGCGCTTGTCTCTGCGGACGCCCCTGTCGAGTCCGGTGTGCGCCACGCGTAGGCAGGCAGGTCACAGAAGTTCACTGTCTAAAATGGAGATGAGTTTTTATCTTTGTTTCTGTCCTGTTCTTAGGAAGCTATTCCTGCGGCTGCGTTTGCAATCCGGGCAGACACGGGATCATGCTCAGCTCCCATGTGAGGAATGAGGGAGCTGCATTGTCTCAGTCTGTGGCCCAGGGCTCTTGGTTTACAAATTCCTGAGGGCTTTTCTTGTTACTGTGCTTTATATAAGATAACAAATGTTGCAGAAAAATGCATTAGCTTTGTGTGAGTGCAGGGCAAATTACCTGATAGACATCACATTGGGAAACAACAAGGAGAGGTTGTTTTTATTCTGAAGAGGAGGCTCCTAATCCTAGCTAAGCATTCCCACCACCGGCTTGTGGTCTGTTTGCTTTGGGGTATATTCTTATGGAAAAAATTTATTATGAGTCGTGGCCATTTGTGTGCTGAGAGCCTGGGGGCCAGAACTGCAGTCCTTTGCCCAGACTCAGTGTGTTTCACACCTACACTGCCTTCCCCTTCCTCGCACACTGGAGATGAGCTTGTGTAGCCGAGACATTACTCACTGCCTTTTTGGCCAAGCAGGTGTTTGTTTAAAGGCATTAAATTCTATGGGATCTATTTTAGAGTGTAGCTGAGGTTCTGCTGTGCTCCCTGAGAAAAGACAAGCACCACTTTCAGCTCGACGGTCACCTAGTGCCATTGGCGTGATGGAGCAGGCGTGATAAACGCTCATCAAGGAGCCGCGCATATAAACGTCTGCGTGAATCTGGTTGTTCTGTATTCATTAGCCATCAATATCTTTGAAGTTTATCTTTTTAATTTCCTTTCCCTGGTCCTCCTTTCCAATTCAGTTGACACCAACGAATAAGGAATCTACTAGGAATCTGTTGTGCTTCCCACTCAGCAGCAGGGTTGTTTGATATTAATAACTTTGAGTACACGACTAATCATTACCGAGTATTATCCTTGGTTTACATCAATGCCAAGGAGGCTAGAAGAGCTTAATGGACTCTGTGAGTACCGAAAGCTAGTGATCTGCCCCTTTTTTTAGGGGATATTCAGATCATCAGTTTAGGATCTTCCAATGACCCCCGTCAAATTTGATGGAAGTTGGAGTGGGAATGAAAGCCTGTCCGAAAGGTTAGAGTCTACTCTTTGGGACAAGGCTTTTACACTAGCAAGATAATAGAAGTTGGGCAGTAGCTTTTGGATTCTGAATTTGTTTTGTTTTAACTCTAACTTGACTTTCTTTTAGGAGTAAGAACCATTTTATTGTTTGATTAATTTTGGATTCTAAGAATTTCAGTCCTCAAGTGAAACGGCCATATTTTTTTTTTCCATGTTTTTCCAATTAAGTGTTACTTCTGGTATTTATTGGATAAGTGCTTCTCTTAGTGCTTCTTAGTACCATTGAAGTGGTGAGCAAGATTTTAGCCAGTGTATGAATTGCTGTATATTTTCTGCTTTGTGCCTAGTTACTCTAATGACTTCTGAAGGTCTTGTTCAGACTCTAAGAGGTAGCCAAGGAGAATAAATTAATTTTGGACAATGCATCTTGCACCCACAGTGAGAGCAGCAGGGGGAAGAATATAATCTTTTGCCATGTAAAGTTCCAGTTCTGAGCCCTCCTGCTAAACTTGTCCTTTTCTATTTTAAAGCTTCTCAGAATTTACTGGGAATTTACTGACTACTTCCTGATTGCTCAGGCTTTCATTGCACGCCAGTGTCACTGGCAATTTAAAGCTGCTTGTTGCAGATGAAAATAAATATAAGTGGTCTCATTTACCTCTCTTGATCATTATTTTGGATCTGGATGTCAGACAGTCTGCTCAGAGGGAGTCTGCATATGCAGATTGATAGAAATCTGTGGGCACTCCTGGAAATTTGCTGCTTAGCATGCTTGCTAGTTTCCTCTGCATTTTTGGCCCTCCTTATCCTTTCCCTGAATAGAGCAGATGTAACCCCCTTGTGAGTTAATCAATCAATATTGAGAGGCAAAATGAGATTTCCTATCTTCCTGTACTACATTCTTCTGCTTCTGGATTAAAATGTCTGATTGAAATTGAGATTATCGAAGGTTCTGTTTCTTTCTGATAGCCAGCATTTGTAATAGGGCAGATGACCCCCAAAACAGCAAAGAAACATCCTGCTCCTCCATTCTTTGTTTGAAGACAATACAGGACAGTCCACAGGACAGTTCATTCTCTCTTCGCTAGTAACAACAGGAAAAATTGTTGAATCGTATGCTCGTCTATCAAGTTTTTTGTCTTAGGCAAGAATCTAGCATTTTTATTTGGAGCTGCTCACTTTATAGGTGCAGATGTGTATGCAGTCTTAGCAGATGCTCTCCTCCATCATCCTCCCGTAAGGCCTTTCCAACAGGCAAGGACTGGGGATTTTCAAGGGTTTGGCCTCCTGCACATAAATCCTCGCACTCTTAGAGCCTGCCCACAAGCAGTGTCTGGAGAAGCTTTGTCTAGAACATGCTCCCAAACGCAGCTCTAGCTCCCTGCTGCAGGGAGCAAGGGTTCCGGAGCCCTTGGTGCGGTGAGAGGTCTAGGCAATGTCACCTCCTCTGCAGTCACCCAGGATGGCAGGTCCAGCTCCCCAGCACCCAGAAACTGGGTGCGAGTTTTCATTTGGGTTTCTCTCCCTAGAGAGTCAACAGCTGTCCACTAAATGTTTTCATTTGCCATATAAGTAATAGTAACTGTAAAGATAGCAACACTGGGGAGATCCACAATCTGTTCAGAAAAGAAGCCTCAGTCACGACTTCAGTAGAGGTGCAGCTGAGTAAGGGTCTGGCAGCCTGGTTCATTGTGAGCCGAGAACCAGAGCAGAGTGCCTAGGGATTCTGCCCATGCAATTCCATGCGCCCAGCCAATCTGGTACTCTCTTTTAAAGGTTGTGTTTTCATTTCAGATAGACAGGTAATTTGAAACTAGCCCTGGATTTATCTGCACATGCTGCAGTTCTACCTAGAGTAAAAACGTCTGGCCTATTCCTAAAAGCTGCCTAAATTTATGCAATCCAATTTTATAAGATTTACGTAGATGAAAACCTAGTTTAATCTACCTGAATTGACTCCTAAAATACTTCTGCTTTATTTTGCAAGCCTGTTTTCCTTAGCTCTGTGCTTTTCTGTTATCTTTTTTTTTTCTAGCCAAACATTAAGAGAATTGATTACATGGCAACACTATGTAAGGCAATAGTCCTTTTCATACTGAATCTGTAGCAGCCTAGAAATTGAGGTGAAACTGCAATTCCTGATAGAAATTCTCAGTCCAGACTATGCAAGAGGAGAACTGGATATGTATCCCAGAGATATAGTCAACTTTACTTCTTGGAAAATTTACTGGCTTTTCCTTTTTGCACCTACCTGTGTGTGCGTACCTCATATCAGCTTTTACTGAATCTTACTAAAAGGAGTTTGCCTACTCCTTTTTCAAACTTGTACAGTTTTTACTGCAATATAACTTCCATTCTGACCTTCAGAAATGTTTGCCTATTAATGACCTGGTAGCAGGCAAGTCTGTGGTGAAAAATGCCTCCATCTTCAGCAGATGAAATTGTAGAGCAAGTAGATTTAAGTAATGGAAGTATCTGTAGTCAGAAAATGGCTGAACATTTCAGTTAACTGTGAGCCCAGCCCACGCTCACCTAGCACTTTTGAGCCATAAAGTGCGTCAGGGTCATCTGAAACTTCTCAGTGACCACGGACAAATCTGATCATCCTGCTTCAAGGGCACTCGAGTCCTATTGCTTGAACGAAAGGTAACTTTTGTCCCAACTTTAGCAGTATGGCACAAAGATGAGCAATTCCATTTGCAGCAAAATGTACTTGAAAGAAGACTTAACAAGCCAAATGTACATATAATATTATCAAAATACCTGTATCTGGCCATTATGTATCTCATCAGATACACTTACTCTTCCTGTACAATTACCACTGCAGCAGCACAACTTTAAGCACACATTTTGTTGAAATAACTTTGATCTATAGCAGCTCTAATGTTTTGAGGATATGTCATAAATCTGCAAGATAACTTGTAGATAGTCTAATTCTTGCTAACTGATTTGGGTACTTAATTTAGCACTTACTGTTATGAAGTACCACAGTGCCGATAGTTCCTTGGTGTATTTATGACATTTCTTTTATTGTTGCTGGTGATTATCTTGGTGAATCTGAGAACACTGACTTCCACACCTTGGTGCCTTGCTGTTCTGGGGAAGGGGAAAGAGATTTAACTACAAGGAATAATGGGTTACATTTGGATAAACTATAATAAGTGTTTTGTATTTGTCATATCCTTAGTGGTGATTTCTGGAGAGACTTGGTCTCAAATTCGGCAAGGAATCATTCAGCCAACAAACTGATCAGTCTAAGAAAAGGAGAAATTAGATCCAGCTCTAGTGGACATAGTGAATTTAGATTATGGGTAGGGACACTGGCCAACATTCCACGTTTTGGGCTGTGGACAGAGAAGAGGAAATCCTGCTAGGACCTTGCAAGGAAAGGTAACTTTAGCCAGAATCTGACTCAAAACAGCCAAGTGGCTCTGCAGTAATAGTTACACCAGTGCAAAGACAGAGCCTGGTTAAACATCCTTAGGCTATGCCAGGCCATCTGATATGAATGCAAAACAACATGCAATTCCAAGCTACTAATGAAGTGTTTTGGAGCCACTGAGTTGCGTTTTTTTATTTTCTTCTAGCAGCCTGGACTGTCCTTATGAATAGAGTAAGACGCCCTATCCACCAAGTGTAGCAGCTGTAGCGCTCCACGACTGGACTCAGAAACCTCATCAACCCCAAGTGACTCCGCTGAATACTGGCATCAGATACATGGTGCATTTAAATCTGTATCTGGCAGTATGCAGTGCAAGATACTTCAGAAGTGTCCAAATTACGTTAACGGAAAATTATGAAATAATCTTTCTATCTGGAAAACTTCTCTCTAATGCCTTTCACTTAGAATGTAGCTTGTGTCAAGAAGCATTAACATTTACATTTCTTATAAAACAAGCATGTCTTATATTGGATGGCCCTGTCAACATGGATATTGTTTTCTTTCTTTCTTCAATGTGGATAAAATCCTGCATCTGACTTTTATGAGTTGAGTATAGCACTTTAAGCATCCATGCTTAAAAGTTCAGAAAACTTTTAATTTCATAAAAGTTCATAAGAGGAAAGCAGTGGAGAATAAGACCAATGGCATTAAAACTGACTGTTTTGACTGCCTTTCCTGTATATTTTCATCATGAGCTTCTGTGATCTCAACAGGTTTGGGAAGCAGAAACATCTCTCGCCACCACAGCTAGTGGAAAACAGATGTTTGTTTCTCTGTGCTTTTTGTAAGTATTGCCCTCTTTTATGTATAAACTCCTTTTTACTTTTTTTCTGTTTGAGAGTTCTTTCCATATTTATTTTTGCCATGCTAATTAAGTCAATACTACTCTTCCTGTTTTACATGGGAAGATAATGTGGTGATAATGAACTGGAATGTGTAGTTGTTATGTCACCAGAAAGTTTCTGGAGCAAAGCTCCCTGATCAAAACTCTGCGAGGTCTTAAGCACCGAGCCTTCTTCACTCTCATGTTGTAATTTTTCAGCTGGACCAGAAAACTTCCACTGTTTTGCCTGTTCTCCTGCCTTCCAAATTCACAGGGGAAATACATTTTCCCTTCTAATAAATTGCATCTTATTCCACCTATATCCCTTTCAGCTACGGACTTTGCAAAGTTGGTGGGAAAAATCTCATTTCTTTAGAAGGCAGGATGAAATATGATGCTACTTCAACAAGATGATAACAGGAGCAGTTGTAAAAAAAATACAAAACTGGTAAAAAGAAAATATAATTTGTTTTTAAAATGAAGAATGCTGTAACAGAAGATAATATCTAAGTGTCATGAAGTTATTAAATTATTAATAATTTCATTTTAGGCTGCCAAACTGTGCTGTGGCCCTGCACAGAGGGAAGGGATGCAGGTGCCCCATTCACAAATGTGTGAAAAGGGTTCTGAGGATTGAGGTGCTCAACTGATAACTGAACTCAAACTGCTGTTTAGCCTTGGACATCTTGTGCAAATCATTAAATGTTGTACAAGTCTCCCAGATATTGAGTAATGGAATGGGTTGGCTCTCCTTGTGGAAGTTTTGTGCAAAACCAGCAATATTCCAAGTTAAATCCAAACTACTCCCATTGAAAAGTACAACATGGGACCTCGAGAGGCTGTAGTGTAGGAATGGTGTATTAGTGGACAAATAATCTCTTAAGAGAAGCTCCCTGTTACCAGGGAGAAGCAGGAGAAACTGAAATTGCAGTTTCAGTGGGGGAATGCCCAGGAGGTGCCATGCTTTAGATCTAAGGCGTTTAGGGTAAAAATGGAAATACTTCTGTCAATAAAATACAGAAGCAGCTTGTGAAAAGCAGACAGTTTTCCCTGTGACACAGCAAGCAAAGTTTCTTTGAGTGCTGTCCATGCTGTCCCACAGGCTGATAGGTTTGAATTGCTCAGATTAACATCCAAGCCCTTAGAGAACACCTGTAGCTGTGCCAGGCTCTGTCTCAAAACCCCTTGGCTGCCTTGGGCGCTTTGTGGCTCGGAGCTGGACGGGAAAGACCTTCCTGGAGCCCAGGGCAGCCATTCTCTGGCTGCAGATGATATTTACAGCCATTTCCTTGGGAGCCTGGGAAGCAAACTAGTCACCCTGCTAGGTGTGAACACACTGGACATGTTTTGCTGCTGTAGGAAGTGTTTGGATATGTGCTGAGAAGCTGTTAATTTAAGAAAGACAGCTGCACAGGTTTAAAGCAGAAAGTTGCTTGGGTTGTTTTTTTGGATAGTTATCCAAAAAAATATTTTTCCCTCTGATAGCTTGAAAATCCTGGAGCTATGACTTAAAATATTATTATTATTAATAATAATAATAATAATAATAATATTTTAATAATAATAATAATAATAATAATAATAATAATAATAATAATGCTTCTCTAAGGAAGCTGGTGTAAGGCCCACATTTAAGAAGCAACACACCCTTCCCCTGCAGCCCAGTTATACCAGCCCTTCCTGGGAGGTAGCCAGAAAATGGATTTTCATTTTTTGCTAGCAATATCCAGCCTGTGTGCCTGCATGTGGCTATGACTGAAATAAAACACTGCAAAAGGTTGTAGAACAACAAGAAAAAAAAAATCTTACCAGCACCCATCCCAACTGCAAGTGTTAGATTACAAATATTGCCAGAGTCAGGATTGCTTTCTGCTCTATTTCATCAGCCTGCACAAATTCAATATTAACTGTGCTCAAAGAGTAATGTAAACATTTTTAAAACACCTTTTTTTTTTCCTCTGTAGCTTGCATATAATGACAACAGCTAAAAAAGAAAAACCCGCTGGTCATGCATCTCACAGTCTAGTAAAGTAAGTCTGTCACTTGTGCATGCAGTGTGGAAAGCAGACTGCCACCAGCACGAGCAGAGACCAGCTCCAGGGTCTCCCACAACAGATTTATCAACCAAGGTCCCTGTGGCTCCGAGGAATGCACCCTGCATGCCCCTAGAGCTTGGACTTCATCACATGATGCCTCACACACAATCTTGATTCGTATTCTTGATGCTGAGGGTGACAAAAATGACACCCCGACACCTCTGCTCAGCTCTCACTGCCATCAAGGGCTATCACTGGCACCAGGGAGAGTACATGGCCTTTGTGATACTACTGTTAAGCACAGGGAGGCTCTTTGGCCTCCGGGATCAGTTAGTTTTGACATTGTCCCTTCATATCTCACAAAACAGCTAAGACTGTGACATTTGTGCTGTCAATACAGGGAAGGAAACTTCCCAAGATCATCAGCTGGAAGTTGTCAGCTGAAAGATGAATCACCCCTTGTCAAACCTGGCTTAGTCTCTTGGGATTTTATGTTTATTTGTCTGATGAGGGTTTTTTGTTTTGTTTTAGCTGCTGCTGAAGTGCTCAGATGTCTTGTTAATGGGCAACCTGCCATGCAAGCGACTGAAGCAACTAAACAAGCAGTGAGTCAAAGATCCTCAATAAAAATGAAACATAATGGCTTAAATCTAATTTAACAGCCAAATACTTCCTGCAAACTGGAGTAACTGAAGTATGGCACAGAAGCAGCAACAACCTTGTCAGATATGGGATACTTGAGTTTCTTATACAATACAGGTTGGGTTGTGCAAAGCTACTTGGGTGACCCAGGTAAAAGCTGTATGTGCCTGGCAAGACACACGTCTTCCCCTTTCTGTCACTGCAAAAGCAAGTGCCTGGGGGCTGTGCAGTGTGGGACAATGAGCCCTGCTGGCAGCAGGGACAGCAGGAGAAGGGAAGCTTTGCGAGCTGGTGCTAGGACTGCAGCTAGCTTTGATGAGCGTGCTGGCAGGGGCATGACGCTCTATCTGCTGGTTAAATACAGAATAGTTACAGAACATACCCAGTAAAATAATGGCTGTCGCATTGATCCAACCCACTGGGCCCATCTGGGCAATTTTTGCCTACAATACCAATAATACTGGATGTTCTTTAAACAGAAATGTTCATTTCTTTCCAGCAAATACACAAATGAGTCACCTGTTGGCTCTCATTTTTATAAGCCTTCCAGTGCTGTTCTCGACTCAGCCATGGTTGTGCTACATATAAACCCTGAGAATTTATGGGGACTGACAGAGTTTATCTCCAGTTGTAAAAACAAGTGTTACCCAGCAAGATATCTCTAATCAAGTCAATAGCTTTGGAGTTGGCCTCTTCCCTGTGTAGCCCAAACGTGTTTATGCTGTTGAATGTCTGTGTACCTGCCTCTTCTCCCTTCACCTCCAGGAACAGGGATCTGGATGGCCAGTGGTAGTGGGTGGCTGTCTTGCCATACGCTCCTGCTCCAGCTTGTGCAGAGGCTGATCGATTAGTTGGTTGCCTTTGCTTTCCATTCCCTGCTAACCCTAGCAAGGGTTTGGTGTAACTGAGGGTTTCTGACCCTCCAACGTCAGAGCAATATTCAGAAACAGAAATTCCTGCTGTCTGTTCAAGCATGAGCTATACACAGGGAATGAGTTTTAAACAAGTGTTGCCACCATTTAAGCATAAAATATATCAAAGCATTTCAATATCTTCAGATTATATCAGCAGTTTAAAGATGGCATGGCTTGTCAGAAAAATAGGAATAATATCATAATTTAATTTGCAATTAGTCACCAGACTACATGCTCAGGGTAATTATGGTTTTGCTGACTGACAATGGTCTTTACAGCTCCCTTAGAGTGCACTGGCTCCTTTTGAGTCTATAGTTTGCAATGAGCTGTGAATAGATTTCTAAAGAGGCTTATTGACCTTGAGGATGTAAAAGCAAGTACGTGTTTATCCTCCCACCATACATTGAATAAATCAGGTATGCACCTTTTGGCTATGTGGCTTTTTCATGGGTCTCTGTGTTATTTGTCGCACCCCTCAGTGAGGGGCAGCTCTCCAAGTCTGTAATAGCTGTTCAAGTTTAACCCACTGTTTGTTGAATAATCTTCTTTACTGAGCTGGAAGAGATTGTAGGAAGTATTGCTGTGATCAGACCCACTATCATGATCTGTGATCATGAACATTAAATCCATGTATCTCTCAATAATACTTCAGTCCAGGATAATTCCGGATGAAGCAGAGACAGGCAACTGCCCTTCTGTTGAACTGGCCAGAGTGAAAAACGAGGAGCCTGTGGCAGCTTGGTGAAGGACAGGGCAAACAAGGCTGATGGAGCAGGGGAGGTGCAGGAGGGAGGGAGCCCCTGGTTGGCAGCAGGGCAGGTTCTGGGCCCAGGGCTGCTCTGCAAGAGGCACCCGCTGTCCTCACAGCAGCCTGCCTGTTCCCTCAGCAGAAGAGCAAGCACATAGTCAGAGCTGGACTGCATTTTCTTGATAGAAACTTAACCCTCCAAAAGAGGAAAAAAATAATAATTTTAAGTCTTGGGAACTGGGTAGTCTGGGTGCCAAATTCGGATGTGAATTCTGTGGCTCAGAGCATGACTTTAGTGCTTTTCTATAGGTAACTACAATTTTGTGCCCTATGCTGCATCAGACACAGAGCTATGAAGCCTGGACTGTGTCTGGATGATGTTCAGAGCAGCCGTTTGGGAAAGTCACTTTACTTCTTTGTTATTCAATTTTCCCATCTGCAGATTGGTTTGTGATATCTTACTTTTCTAAGGTGTATTGAAACCTACAGAAGAAAAACACTGGTAATAAACAGCATTTATGCCCAGCAGTTGTGCACTAAGTGCTTTTGATTTATCTTCATGGACTTGAAAGTAATTACAAATTCTGAGATAGGGAATTATCTTCCTAAATGAACATAATTGTCAAGTCAGTATATGATCTTCTACTCCATTCCAGCATGTACTTGTGCTTCTGCCTGACTATTTGAAGACTTTGAGATCTTAAAACTAATAAATACAAAAGTGGGGATAGGAAATGCAGTCTCTCCTGAGAGAAACCCTGTTAATAAAGCCTGTGGGATCCAACAAGCAGACTGCATTTCATTGGGGAATCAGTTACTGAAGTACTTCTCATAGGAGCAGCTACTTTAATGTTGTTAATTTTGAAAGTCCCTGAATGAAACCGAAGCTATTCAGAAGAGGCTGCTCTGAGTTAGAGGAGCTGCATGCAAACTTGTTAACTAGAGCCAAGCAGAGAGCTCTTCTCCAAACCACTTCTTCCCCAAGCTCACCGTGCTGCCTGGCCTGTGCACTGCTGGGATCCTCTCTTTATATAAAGTGAATGCTCTGATTCATCAGACAAGTGGAGCTAGGTCAGAGATATAAAGCCAAGACCTACAAAGGCTTAGATTGGAGGCCAAATGACGAGACCTTTTATTCACAGATTTGTAGCTGTCATTTGATTTCTTTGAGGGTGCTAGAAAATAAGAATTTCAGCAAACTGTAGAAGCAGCTGGTGCCCATGCAGGATCTGGCTTAGGATACAGTTAGGTGAATATTTTCTGCATCTGACTGTAAGCTTCAAGACCAAATGCACTGCATGGGGAACAACAAGCTCCCAGACAGAGCACACCGTGGAGCCAACATAATTTCACAGGAAAGGTCAGACTGCGATGCACAGGGGTGGAACCACTGTGATTTCACCAGGCAAACTGAACATTTGAATAGGTCTTCTGTCAGGGTGCCGGAGCTCTTCTAGCTATGGTAAGTCATGCAGCTAATAAGTTAGGGGAAAAAGTACAGATTCCTTCCTTTGATAGGATATGTAGCTACAGTTGAATTCTCATCGCTGAAGAATTGGGGATATCTCCTCAAATATAACCCAATTTTAAGTGCTTTATCAATACAGTACCTGTGGGCAAGTCCGAGCCAAAGTTCATTGAAGCTCATTGCTGGCATCCTTGCATCTCCCACAGCTCCCTGCGCAGTCTGATGCATGGTTGCATGGCACTTGCTGCCCTTCGCACTGATGGGTTTTCAAACACTTTGCCAACCCTCAGCAGATCTCCTGCACCCCGGCACCAGCAGTGACCCCAGGACACCTCACTTGGGCAAAATGCTGCTCATGTCTGACAGCTTGCTCTTCTTTGAAACGGAAACTACTAAAGAAACAATTTTTTTTTTTTTCCTGAAAAAATGTGCTAGGATGTTGGCACTATGGTTGGAAGGAGCCTCTGCAGCGCCCAGGCTTGGCAGCTCCCATGGAAAAGCAGGAGCAGAGTCCAGAGTAGTGGGAGGCCCTGCCAGTCCCCCCTGGCAGGGACTCTCTGTCCTGTCTGGCTCTTAGCTCAGTTATCCACGCTGGGTTTTAAACATGTTTTTATTGTGCTGAGCCGGGTGCAAACCCCTAGAAACAGCAAGCAGAGATGAAAATGTTGCTGCTGACTCTTCCAGCATCCCTTCCCTCCTGCGGAGAGCAGCTGTGCGGCACTTGGAAGAGCAGCAGTTTTGCTGGAGGTCCCTCCTGGCTCACCGGGGCGGCGCTGGGTCCTGCAGCTGAGCCCTCCAGGCCCTCCCTGGCACTGCAACAAGGCTCTCTTTTTTGCAAAGCTCTTACTGGGTCTTGCTGACCTCCTGGACCACCAGTGTAGGTTCAAATGCTCTGCCAAACCAAAATGTGGCCATTCAAACACAAATGTTTTCTTTTCTTGCTGCTGTTGAAATGAATGAGCCTCAAGTGATGCAGAGCCCGACTCATGACCATCAGACAGTGGGGGAATTCTGTACTGTAAAACTAATCAAATCGTTTGCAGCACTGATAAATGCAGAAACTGAAAATGTGATTTGTAACTCTGAAAATAATTGGGTTAGTTAAATAGTCATGCAAAACTACATATTTGTTTGGTAATGAGGAGCCAAACAGAGACACATCATTATAACAGAAGAGGCAGGGGAAAGAACTGACTGGCAATCACAGTACCGGCTACTATCCCAAAAGGTACTTGAACACTGCATGAGAATATACCCTGAGAAAAGGGGGGTTGTGGTGAGCTGTGTCGCAAACCCAGATGGCAGCTGTATTATTTCCTCTGAATCCAAAATCATGGGATTTGGTTCCAGCTGCCCAACCTTGGAGGAAGACCTGTGGGTAATTTCTCTTTTGCATTTAGCATGGGATGTTTTCTGCCCTGTGCTGCCATCGTCACCGCTCTGCTCTTGCACATGGCAATGAAAGAAAGGCCACAGCTGCTAAGGGGGCTATGAATGGGAGTTTGATCTAAGGGAGTAGCAGCATCTCCCAAATCTGCAGAAGACCCCAACCATCGAGACTCCACTTTGTTCCTATAAAGCTGTACTGCCTTTGTTTAGCTTCCCCATACGACTTAAGTAAATAACATTCCCATGTTCTCTTTAGTAAGGCATAAAATGACTATATTGTGTGATTAGCCTTGCACCATCTACAGCCTTGTTCTCCTTCCCATAAGGCTGCTATGCTATAAAATGTGTCTCTCTCTCCTCCCACTGCCGTAAGACTGTTTTATTTTAGCAGAAGTCACAGATTCAGCTCCATTAAGCATAATGGCATCAGATTGACATGAATGTGCTTTTTAGTTATCTGAGAAAGTGCTATTGCCTTTCAGCAGGGGAATCCCCTCTCTCTAAGCCTCCATATTCCACATTGTGCCAATGGATAGTCCCGTTAGCTGCTAGCTGCTATGTAGCTACATTTGGGGGGTGGTAAAGGGCACGGAAATTACTGTTCCCTTTTTGGCCTGCTGGCCCCCACCCCAGCTCCAGAGCTCTGCAGCAAAACTTAAACTTTCCTCCAAAGTTTAAGAAGGAGATCTAGAAACTTGACAAAATTACGCAGAACAGGGCTGTCTTTCAAGCATCATTAGCCTATTTTTGAGCAGTTTAATCTCTGTAAAAAGCAAGCAATAAGAAACTGCATCGTAGGATGTTGTGAGGGTTACAGACGCTGCAGAGCAGCTGCAAGGTGAGCCAGGCAGGGCAGCCCCAGGGCTGAGGGGCTGCTCCGTCCACCCCGTGCAGGGAGAGGCTCTCCGTGGGGTCGGTGCCAGCAGCGGCCGCAGAGCAGCACATAGGGCTGTACCTGTACTAGCTCCTCATAGTGATTCTCGGCAGTACGGAAGAGACAGAGGTCTGGAAACGGCTTCAGTGCTGCTAATCCCAAAGCCCTCACACAGGATGGGAGTGTTGGCCCTGCCCTGCGCTCTAGCGTGTCCTTAGGGTCACTCTGCTTTGGATGGCCGGTTATGCAGATAATGCTGCCGCTGCACTGGGTGCCCCCGTGGTTTCCTTGCAGTGCAGGGGAATCTGGGGGCTGTTGCTCATCTTTCCATCGTTTTTCTCTGCATGGTTCAGTTTCCTCCTGACAGACTGTGTGAGATGCAGAGAGAACATTTTAAACCCACTCGTGTGATTGCAGGGAGTGGGAGGCGGGGGTTCCTGAGCGGGGGTTCGAAGCTGCTCTTTGCAATCGGGAGCAGGTGACAGAAGCTGTGGCATTTGCTGCCTGCCTTGGTTTGAATGTCCTTCCTGAGCTCCAGACAAATCAATAGGAATACGGTATTGCTAAGTGTGACAGAGCCTCAGAGTGTCTTTGACATTTGCTTTGGTTTCAATTTTTCATTTTTAAAAAAGAATTAATGTAGTTTTCATTTGATCTCTTGGGCAAATTAAAGCATAACACCCACCGCTTGTGCTGGGAGCTGTAGACTTAGTAGAATAGGATAAATTGGTAGGGTATTAATTAGTAACACGTCCTGTTTCTCTCCCTTGTGGATGTGGTTTCTGGCTGTGGCTTTGTATGAGAAACCAGATTAAATGCCACTAGAGAAGCTGCTGGAGTTTGCAAGCAGGAGTTCTTGGGGAAGAACCTGTGAGAACCAACCACTGGCATTAAGGCAGCACCAAGCCTGCAACAGCCAGAAATCCATATGTTATGCAGGATGGGTGCCATTCCAGGGAGAAAACATTCCCTGGAATTCCCTGTCCTCGAGTGATAAAAGGAAGAGTCTGTAGATGAAAACCCCAACAGAAGGGTTGATGTGAGGAGCTGCAGGCAGGTCTTGCCTGAGCAAGCCCTGCTGGCCTTGCAGGGACTCCCTGGGTATCTCCTGTGCCTTTGTGCCATGGCACATTGCAGCCCTGGAGGCCTTTTGTGCTAAAGATGTGCATTTTATCACATGCTGTGGGGAAATGCTTACAGCCCCGAGCTGTGGCAGGAGGGGATGCTCCAGAGAATACAGTGAATTGCATGTTTATTGTGTGCTTGCCTGGGGCTGCAGCGACCAACTTTCCTGACTCAAGTGGTCCCTTACACTGTTCGAGCTTATTGGAATATGTTACTTGCTTGGTAGCTCTTTGATTTCTATACCCAAAAGTATCAAAAATACAGAGAGTTGCTTGATTCTAGATTTACATTTCCTGAGGAGAGAGGCAGCAGCCTGGCTGCATCTGATGCCAGACAGACGGTTCCTGTGGCTGCCAGCGGACAGAAGGGACCGTGGCTCTGCTTTGAACTGATACTGTCGTGACATACGGGAGCACTTGTCTCACTGCCTTTGAGGTGAAGGGACCAGATCACTTTACTTCTCCTCATAAACCTGCACAGTAGGAGCTGTGCAGGTTTATGGAGTGTTATTTTTCCTCCTTTATTTTGTGTAAGTACAATGTTTTAGTACGAAACCAGGCCACTGGGGCNTCACTTTACCTTCTCCTCATAAACCTGCACAATAGGAGCTGGTGTTATTTTTCCTCCTTTATTTTGTGTAAGTACAATGTTTTAGTACGAAACCAGGCCACTGGGGCCACAAAAGCACCTTGTTGCTTCCTGCTTTGTAAGTTGCCTTCTGCACTTCGAAAGACATCTCTCAATCCAAGGATGTCCTGAGGCTTCCTGGAGTCCTGGAGACTATGGAGGCCTCACTCAAACGCTGCTTGCACCTGTACTCCCAGCTGTGGGATAGCGTGCAAGAAATCCAAGAAAGCAAATTAACGAGCTTTGTTAACAAACTGCCCCAGGTGAATTCCTGAAGTAATTTACACATTAGGTATATAGCACTAAGGAAGTAAAAGTTCATGTTAGCTCTTTATCAGGGATAAAATGGCAGGAGATTTGTAACAAAGAGGAAGTATGACTTGGTAATTAGATAGGAAATGAATAACTGAACTAAAAGCAGAGTTCATATGATCTGAAATAGGCTTTAAAGAGGATTTTTCTGTTAAGTTTAATTGTAAAAAAAGCTGTTCAATAACACAGTCTTCAAGCTGCATGAAATGCTTCTGGTCCCATGCACCTAGGCCTAGCAAAAACAATTTACATGAATGTAATGAACATCTGCTTTTTTAAGTGATATATTTTTATTAGTTCTGCTTCTGGAGTTTCATCTAAGCCCTTAGCACTCGCCATAACTTGGAGACAAAGCTCCTCCTCTCATCTCTGGCTTAGGCCTGCTTTCAGCATGTTTAATTATCCTAACAGCTAAAACCAGCTCTGGTTCTGAGTATTGTCTTCATGCTCAGCAGTGGTGGTTTATTTTCAATTATTCTGTGTAGAGAAAGGACCTGAGAGCCTGTCCTGAGTGCATGGGGTAATCTGGAGGTGGCAGAAAAGACAACTGGCAAACAGGGCACGGTTCCAAGCAGGTTCTATGTCTATATGCTATATATTGTCTCACAGCTAAGGTTGTGATAATCAGTGGTAACAACCTGCTTGGGAGTTGGTAGCAGGAGGAGAGCTCATCTGTCCTTTTCTCCACTGCGCACCTGTGAAAATGTGAATCAGGGAACTGGTGCCTTTAGGCAGCAAATGGTCCAGCTATACATATATGTGTGTCAGAAAGGTTAAAAAAGGATAAAGTAATGAAAATCAACCTCTTCCTCATGTCAGGCAATGCAATTCAGGCTGTCCTCTGCGTGCATAGAAATCTTTAGTTATCAGACCAGTATGTTCAGCAATGATGCATGGAGAAGGAAAGAAGCCTTCCTGGTGTGTCTACTTGCTTGGCCACTCTCTTTCTGTGTGTGTGTAGTGCAGTCTTTAGCTGCCAGAGGGGAACTGCAGAGCTCCTCAGAGGGCCCGTGTACCCGGCGTGGTGCCTGGGGCTGTTGCTGTTGGATGCAGACAGGCACGAGGTGTCAGCAGGACAGCTCACCGCAGACCTGGAACTTGGCGGAACTCGCCTTCTTTAACATCTCTGCTACCAGAGGAGAAATAAAATTGTTTGCAGACTCAAGACATTTTAACACTAGTTAAAGTTACAGCTTTCTCCAGAAATATTATCTTTCTCCAAGGAGTCTAACAGTACAGCCAGACAGAGAAATCATACCCCTGATATATTTTTTTTTTCACCTAGGGCATGTCAGATCGCTGCCTGCCTGACACTCCTTTTTTATTTGGGGTACATGTAAACTGTCTTTCCAAGGTTCCCTCTGCAGGTAAGTGATGGAAAAGAAGCGATGTTTTTTTTATTTGCTGTTAGGCATCATCTCCAGACCACCCCTTTCTTCCTTTGGAAACTCCTTCTCTGGCAGCTGGTGACAGGAATTAATTGAAACTCACTCCTTCTTAGCCAGGCCCCACGCTGCCATAAAGCTCCGCTGCTACCACGCGTTTCCTCACTTGGGCTGTTGCCGCCCTAGGCCTAGCCATGCTTTTCTTACTGTCTCATCTGTGCTTTGCAAGGTCACCACTTTGCTCCTGCAGTGGTCAATAATCACCACTGCTGTCACCACTGCAGATTTTATTATGTACTGAGGATATTGAACACTTTCCTTGGAAATCCCAGCCCCTGCATTAGGGTGATCCAGTAGCACCTCGACTTTCTTTTATAAGAGATAGTATGCTCTCATGCAAAGAATAGCTCAAACATAAGGTTCTGGTGCACTCTGTGGGGTCACAAAGCAGGAGGCAGAGAGACCATTAAAATGTGTTGTTAAACGTCATAGAAAAAAATCATGATTCTCATTTTGTTTTTTACAGAGTTGCTATGGGATTTTTGGTCGGCAGCACTATGAACATTGCACCCGAGCCCTGCAGCCCACGGTTGTTAGAGTGGGGTTGAGCTGTCGGCAGCCTCCACAGACAAATCCTGAGGAGTAGGAGGAGGGAGCAGAAAGCTCTGGGAAGCTTGCTGCAGCCCGGGCTCTGCAAACTGACAGGAAGGGAAGGCACCCCGTGCTACAGTCCTGTAGAGTCTGCAGCGAATGCTGCCGGCTGCCCTCACTAGGGACCGCGCTGCGCCGGGCCGAAGCCCCGGCCTGCTTGGCTCGGGACGCTGGTGACTTCTGCGTGCTGCTACCCACATCTGGTTGCTGCCCAGAACAGCTGTTGCACCAGTCTCCCACGGCTGATCCAGTAACTAAATTACTTTACTACAGATTCAGGCCAGATACCTCACTCACTTAGCAATAATCCAGCTCTGCAATTTCACTTCACGGGGCTGGACTCTTCACCAAGTCTGACTCACTTTTCACAGCGGAATGTAGGACAAAATGACAAGAGAACCGCAGATACAGACCTATTCAGAGCAAGAAAAATAGGTGAAATGATAAGTTTTCTTGGAACTGCTATTTCAGGATGCTTTGTGGCCTTTTCATTTGACAAGCTTAATAAGAAAGTTTATGTTG
Organism: Crypturellus undulatus; assembly: GCA_013389825.1. Taxonomy (NCBI): domain Eukaryota; kingdom Metazoa; phylum Chordata; class Aves; order Tinamiformes; family Tinamidae; genus Crypturellus; species Crypturellus undulatus. The sequence goes on from VWPW01017968.1 coordinate 261,980, forward strand.
TACAGGAAATCTGGTTAGTCTCCATGAATGGACTTCTCAATTGTTAATCTCATTTGTGCCAGAGACTGAAATCTGGCTACCATGATTGTTTCAGCCCTTTGATCTAATATTCGTAATCATATCCGTAATTACACAGGCCAATCACTTTTTAACTGGCAGTAGGATCTCTAAAAGATGGACCTGCTTAGGGGAGTAAATACACCTCCTCGGGAGACTCCTGCTTCTGGTTTGTCCTGTGTGGTGTTGAACAATTCCCAGACTTTCAATGAAATCCACACAAGCCAGTGCTACCATTCACTCTACACAGTTATTATTTGTATACTATTTATTTTGCACCATTTATCTGTTTGTGACATTACCAATAACCTTTGTAAACTTAGTCATGAGGTCAAAGACAAATTAGCTACTAATTACCTTGGAGAGACATGGAGTGCAGTTAGTTAATTAAAACATATGCAATCTCCTTACAAAGCAATGAATCATGTTAGATTCTAAAAAAAATATATATTTTAAAGAGATCCTATTAGTAGTTGGGGATCCAGCATCAGTGAAAAGGACTGTGGCTATACAGGCTACAGATTATTTTGACTAAAGAACACACAATCTCCTAAGAATTTTAGCTAATTATCATAATTATATACAATAACATTTCCAGTTCTTTTCTGCCTGTATATTATTTGTACTAGTTTGTATTAGTGACTACTAGGCAATTTGTAGTCACTGTCAATACAAAGGCCATAAATCTGGATCCATAGAGGAGCACAGAGGGAAATGTCGAGATTCAGACATCCACAAAAATCTTCAGAAATGACAATTTCTTGTCAACTACTGGAAATCATGACCTTGATTTAGGTGTGTGTCAGGAGAATAAAGGCAAACAGTGTCTGATAAGTAGTTGTAACAAAGAGATAATTGAACATTATTTGTCATCCATATGGTAGAGAAAAACAGTCCATCTCCACAAGAAGTCCCACTTTCCGGCTTGAGTGGAGATGGAAATCAAAAGCAATTGGAGAGGGATCTTGTCTAGTTTCTAGGGAAACAGCAGTAGTTGTCATTTAATTGCTATAATACTAACTTTAAAGTATTTCTAATTTACAAGGTAGTTCTTACTGGTCCAGTGACACTTCGAAGCTTATATTGGGCAGAAGAATGACGTATGAAGCAGGTTGACAGTGTTGGTAACCAACAAATATAAAATGCAGTAGGTTCCTCTTGACTCTTGTTCTTCAACCCTCTCCCTCTATTCAAGCCTGCACAGCTCTTCTCCCTGGTGAATTCACTGCCAGGCCAAGAATGTGACTAACAGCAAGAGCCCCCAGATTTGGCCCATTATCATTTTAAATGTCTTTAGGATATAGATTTCCAATACTCTTGTTTATAAGATTCATTTCTACCTATTTTTTTCTGGCAGTAAGATTACATCCTTCTTTCTGTCACGCCAGTATTCCTAGTTAGATATCCCCTCTCCCTTCTTTGGAGCCATATTTTTCAAGTGTTTACAAACTATTATTCTGCTTTTCCCAAGCCCCTGCCACACAGATACCCAGACATACTTAGACACTGTTTAGATATTTCTCCTAATCTATTTCTGTATTACTGGGTTTTGTATTATCACCTCTCCTGTCATTGTTCAGTCTCTCTCACGTTAATCCTGTAGCGAGGACAGTCCAAAGCTGACCTGTATTTTATAAGTGTCTCTGTGCAGCTGTGACTTTGCTATTTGGGGAGACAGTTTACCTGGATTGTGCGACGGCTGCAGAAGTGTGCACTGTCCATCGGAGCACATCAAACAGTAAACAAGGAACCATGAGCACATACATGACGAACAGGAGGAAAGTGCATCTCTTCACGAGGAATGATGAGGACATACGTGACGAACAGGAGGAAAGCACATCTCTTCACGAGGACAGACACACAAAGTTGCTGCTGATGAGTGCTATTTGAGAATCACTGGAAGTAGAATGAGAGCCTAGAACTTTTAAACCATTTAGTTAATTTTAGTTCTAGCCCCCCTCTCCCTGCCCACCCTCTCCTGAAAACTCTCACCTGTGTCAGCCTGTGCTGGAGGAGTATTATCAGGTTGTCTTGACACTCTTTCTTACAATGCATGATTTGTTCTTAATGTTGTTTTCCTACCATAATATAGTGCTAATCTAATTTGGAAAGCCTAGGCAATTGTTTTCCACTGCTTTCCTAGCAATACAGAGCCTACTCATTGCTACTGTCATCCCCGCTACTTGCCTGCCATAAGCCCGTTCTCAGATTTTCAGACTTATCTTTTGCACAGATATGCACACATTTAGTGTATCTGTATGAACTGAGTTATTAATCTTTCTTCAAACAAACTATTTGGATTTTTTTGTCGGAATTGTCTTTCGTATGCCAAGTATAAAATGTTGTTGTCTTTCAACTCCATCTGGTGAAAGCAGAATATTAATCTTACAGGCAGATCCTGTCCTTGATACCTCCAGATCTTGTTTTTATTCTCTATAGCATAAAACAAAAGTGTATTTGGAGTCAATTAGGACTGTTGTGATAGACTGGATTTGGGAGAGATATAGAGAGGCATGGTACTTATTTTACTTTTGGCCCTGAGCTGAGTTTGGAGCCAGACCTTCAGGAAATTCAACAGAAGCAACTTAATTAAATCTGACATTCAAAGCCAGACAGTTTTCAAAATGGTAAATGCTTTTCCACTCTGAATCCTTCCTTGCTAGGCTGATGATTTATGGTAAACACCATGTTATCTCTGAAGCTAATCTTGGGAAAGCAGAGGTGAATAGAGCACGCACAAAGACAGATATTGATAAAAATACAGTTAGTGAAGGAAAGACATTAATTTTCCAAATTAAATTATGCTCTTAGATCCAATGATAGATCCAGTCCCATATAATTATTTCCAGTGCCGCAACACTCCCTGTTTAACCATCGGAACTGGTATTCTCTTAGTTCTGCAAAGACCCGCTGTTCCTCTGAGAGGGCACCTGTCCATTCTCGGGCTGGGGAGGCTGGGCTTAGCGAGGGCTAACGAGCTCTCCTTTTGGGAGCTGACAGCAGAATATGGTGACATTGCTATAGCCTATTATCACTGTTTCATGTTTAATTAACTGGAACCTTTCCATGAGATGTCTGCAGCTATGGTGGTTCTGTGATCCTATTGCCTTTCACCTGCCAAGGTGCCTGGGCTAGACCATTACGTGGATGTGAGACCTCCCAGCAGCAGGAAGTTACCTTTTGGTGTTAAGAGAGGGATGAAAGGAGCAGGACAACAGCCTGGAGAACTCTGCATCTTGCTGTTGATTCACGTGGAGCTTATGTGAGTAAAGAGTGAAAGAGTTCACAGAAAAGAGGCTGGTTTGAAATTAATTGTGAGATACATTTCCCCGTGTGGAGATAACCAAACCCGTGTCTGTGGCAGCAGGTTGTGCCTTGAGCACTAAGAGCAGCCCCCCAGAGGCACCAGCTCCAGTGACACAGTGAGGTTTGGTTACCCCACATCTACCGCTGACACGTTACCAGCCACGTTTAGCTCTTTCTGCACATTGAGAAACTGCTGCAAAAAGTGAGGTCTCTGCTACCCCTGGCTTGTATAATTTTATATATCTCTGTCTTAAGCCCTTCTCTTTTGCTAAGGGAAAAATACACAAATCCTGCAAAATGATCACAGCACAAACTTACATTTCTTGGGCTGATGTGGTGTAAGCCTTTTGGACATGAAGAACTATGGACATCAGCCCGTTGCAAAGGCTCTACGAGCACTTCATGTTCCCATTCAACAAGCCATTAACACAACAGGTAATTCTATGTGTTTCAAACAAGGTGAGGAATAAATTGCATGGCTTTCAAAGAAAAATATAATGAAAGGAAAGTGTAATACACAAAATGCCACGATAGGACCCCATACTTTGATGTTAATGAAAAGCAGTGAAAATGAAAATCCTAAAGTGTATCATCCTGACAGATGTAATATTTAAGTAATATAGTGTGAAGGAAACTGAAGTGGAAAGCTATATTTACAGGACAAAATAAAGACAATTTCACTAGTTACAAACCTATATCTGAAATAGTTTGCCAAGGCTACCTTTAAATGGAATCTGCATCTGAAAGGTATTTCAACAGGCTTCTTTTACAAAGACAGTGCAGCCTCAGAGCCACAGCAGCCCGGCCTGATCCTTCTGCTCCTCTTGAGCTTTTCCAGAGGAGTCAGTGGCATCTCTACATAGTCCTGCATTAATCATCCTGCTGTTTATTAGAAAAGAATAAATGAAGCAATACCCAAACCAAGCAGGAATTCATGCACTTCACATCGCTCACTATAAAAAGCAGGGCCACATTCATTTCACTGAAACCAGTAGCTTCTCCAACTGTTTTGGATAGGCAAGAAGCTCTCTGCTGCCTCCATAGCAGTCACTAACACTTCCAGAGTTTTTAGCTCCAGTGTTTACAGATATCCTTCAGTAAGACTATCCTTTCAGAGAGTGAGCAAAGTAGAACTAGAAAAAAAAAAAAAAACCTTCCCCAGCAGCTGAAAAAATTAGCTGTAGAAACTGCTGCTTGCAAGCAAGGATGACTAATTCGACTAACTCAACAGATTCCAATTGCATTATTAAGAGTAAACATAATTACATAGCTGTATCAAACATAGCTTTGGAGAGCACTGCAATTAGAGACTGATTGAACAGACTGTACATCATGAAACTGAAGCCACAATTATTCAATAGAGGACGTGAACACGGTGAGATGCCAGCGCTGTATTAGATTACTATGTTGCAGGAAATGATAGACAGGAGTGATTATATTTTAGCCAGAAGATTAATGCAGAGCCAGTGCTTCAGTGGGGAGCAATTAAAACCAACATATTTTCAGCTTAATTACAGTGGCGAGGTGGTGAAATTACTGACTCCTAGCTATGAGACGTGACGATTATTCTGCTTCCCTTTTGGATGTCTCAGGCAATGCCTCCCTGGCCTCTGACACCAGTTCTCTCCATTCGCTCCTCTTTCTGCTGCTCGTTAACTCCCTGGTGCATTCTGTCCACTTACGCTCTTCATTATGAGGTCCAACCTTTCTTTCCATCTGCTTCAATGAGCTGTGGGACTGTCCCCACGTGCTCTCTGTCTTCAAGCCACTTGTCAGAACTGCTGCCTTTAATGAACCCCTCACGGGTGTGTGGGAGCAATGTGCTCTGCCCCATCCTCCCGCCTGCAGCCGTACAGGCCAGGAGGATATAAGCCCTGTGAGCACTTACACTTGATGCCTTGCACAAACGCTGCAAAGCGGGAACACTTACAGCAGTAGATAAGTAATTACAACTCTGTTCTTTCAGGGAAAAACCATGCACATCATTAGTGGTTGATAACTGAATGGAGCACAAGACTTGGCAAACAGCTGTTACTCTCGAAGAATTTCATGCAGCCTGAGTACCGAGCACGATTTTTAGAAAGCAATCATATGTGTCTTTAGAAATACTACTTTCTGGGAAATGAGGGAATAGAAGATTTCATTTTTTTCCTCTTTCCATGGAGATTATTTCACCATCTCTGTTCATCAGCATAACTGGATTGTGCAAAGGGGCTCTGGAACAAACTCAATTTATGTGGAGGTTGATGTAAATAATGAAGAAATATTCAGTTTGTTAAAATCATCCTAGACTAACAGTGTTATCAGGGATTGAATCTGAGGAGTGTGGGGTGCTGGTACCTATGCAAATCAGCAACAGGCCAGGTGAGGAACTCTGCGCTCTCTTTGGTTTACTTCCCTCCATATTTCATCGGTTCTCTTTTCTCCTTTCCTCAGGTTTAGTAATTTCCTCTGCCAGTAGTCTTTTGTATTACCTGTTATAAAACTACCCAAAATCTTAAAAAATGTAGATTGGCAAATACGTTAGAATTTATGAACAAATCAACTGATCATTACGCTTGCCTGCCATACAAAGGTCACCCTCGCAACATAGTTCTTCGCTTGCTGCTGAAGTATGAAAGCAGCTTTTCTTACAGAAATACAAGAGCTAATAGCACAGGACACCCAGTATTTTGCCAATGACTGTTTCAAACATGTGGAACATTTTATATTTGCACTCACTTTTGGTTGGATTTAGGATGCCACTTTGATCTTACACTGACTTAACTCACTGGAACTCTCAGGGGCAAATTTTGCCATTTCTTTTGGGAAGGCCATTGCCACCACAGTCAATGGGGTAATTCTGATGTCACTTACACTAAGTGAGAGCAATTTCACTGCAGTTGTTTGATGATAGGAGCGAGGTGATCTCCTTCACCTACTTGCCTTCTGCAACACCACGAGGTTTAACTTCTTTAGGGAAGTGTGCTTTGAGGTTATCAAATGAGACTATATAAAAACAAAGTATATTACAACCATTATTTCAATATAATGATAGCCTACTGTATTCTAAAACACGTATGAGCAAGCTTTCAAGGTGCTTTCCAGCTGCACTGAAAGATGCCAAAGGATTTTACTCCCAGCATTTTCTAAACCTTTAATTTGCTTTGGATGTTTGATTTCTCCTGGTTGAGTTTCGAGTCATTCCTGCTCCAAGAAGTTTGGTTTCTGGTGATACTCAGACTTCACATCAACAGATAGCAGTGGGAGCTGTTTCGTGGAATAGTTATTGAAGATAAAATGAGCAGATGGGCTATCCTAATTCAAAGGTACTTCACAAAAATATACTTAAAAATATCAACTGCAACATGGAAATGGGAAGGGCCCAATATTTTACACATGGCAGCCCACTTCCACTCCTAGAACAGAAAGAGGACATTAAAAATACAGGAAGCTGTGAGAAGGTGCCGTGTAGTTAATCAAGTACCCAAGAGCAAACCTTTTCTCTAATGTTCACCTGTGCTAAAGGTATAAGCTAAAAATGAAACACAGTATTTATATTTCTTTATGAATCTTGTTGTTCAGTCCTTTATTCTGATCCAACTCTCAAATATACACGAGTAGAATACTTTCTTCCCTCTGTAACAGTACAATTGGAATGACCTGTAGCCTTCCACTTAGCACCAAGTAAATGCTGCCCTTGAAATAAATCTTTAACATGCTCAGTTGCCTTTTTGGCTACAGGAACAAAACAACTTTGCCCAACTTTAAATATATTGTTGATCTGGAAGAATCAACCAATTAATCACTTCTTCCTGGAGCGGGTTGGGAATGTCTGGTTAGACATTTTGTTTGGGAAAGTAATCTTTTTAAAGAGGTAAGACTGTAGAAAAGGATTATTTCAATTCATATATTTTCTTAAGAAAAACCTGGGGAAAATATTATTAATTCATTCTAATTGGCTTTTTTAAAGGAAAAGTGTTTTATTAATGATTTTCTATTCCTAAACTTTATTAAACTTATGCTTCCTAAAGAATCAAAAATAAGAGAGATAAAATGAAATATAATTCTTCATAATTTTTCTAAACTTTCATTCAATTTACCTCATTTATTTTTATCATTAATTTGATTAGAAACAAGAAATAATCTAAAACCACTCATATTTCAAAAACTTGTCATAAAGCAACCTGGATATTTAGATCTTTAATTAGCTCCTTAGACATCACAACAGATTTTCTCTGACTAACGAAAATTGTGCATTTTAAAATAGATCTACAACTTCCTAATGAAGAGGGAATTTTTGCTGGCTAGCAACACCTTAACTGAATAGAATGGGACAGACTATCAGCTGTTTTGTAGCACAAGAAGTTTTTTTGAGTTATAAAGACTGTGAAATGGAAATTCATGGTGAGAGTGGAAATCAATTTTTTTAATAGAATACTTCAATCTTTAAACCTCTTAGCTGATTACTGGAAAACTTAAGCATATATAACTTTACTACCTGCTTTTAAAGAATGCTTCCAGTAACCTTTCTCTTTCTTCTCAACAAACTTTAAAAATGAAAGCTTCAAAGGGAGTCTATATGGAATACTGCCAAGGCATTTAATTTTTAATCTTTTTATATATTTTTAATCTTGTTATTGAGAAGTAAAATGTCAGAACAGAGAACCAAGCATAAGGATGTTTACAAATACAAAAAAGTGCCAACTCAAGTTGTGTGAATGGAGGGCTTTGTATTCAAGAACATGGACTTCACCCACATTGTTCCCAGTAACACAGAGAAAATGGGATTTTCTGCTTCTTTGGGAGGTCAGACTGTAAGGATTTCTCCTCTGTTTTAGGAGAGTTTCCAATGCAGTACAATCTATCCACTTCAGCACAGTGGGTAAACAGGCTTGCTAGACTCCTTGGGACCATTTGTGGGAATGTTGGGAAACACATTCATGAATGTTTTGGAAGGTTTAATAAGTCTGTAGCTCCTTGTCTTTCTTACACTAAGTCAGGGTTAAATTAAAATTTAATAAACAAAGTTCCTTATTCACAGAAGTGAATTCTAGAGAAAATATGAAAGAAAAGACAGCATCAAAGCAAACATCCTACTGACTGCTCTGAAATGAAAGTCTGTTTCACGAATGCTCTGATCTTCACACTGAAAACTGTAGTAGATGTAAATATATTCTACCAGCTGGATATGCATCCAGAGATCAGGTGGAAGCAGAATATAGCTATTTTTAGACTATACTTTCAGCTTGCTGAAAACCTTCCTGCTGCTAGTGTTAGTCACCAAAAAAAAAAAAAAAAAAATCTTTCATATCAGCTCCCCAGACAATCGTGCAAAACCTTTTCATGAGGTTTTCACCCCAAGGAAGGTTAAGTAGGTGAGAATCCTCGCTGCTGAGGGCCCCGCGGCCACGGGCGCCGCGCGGGCGTGCGGGGAGCCGCGCCGTGGCCCGGGCGGGCGGCTG
>VWPW01017968.1:271919-308126 GCA_013389825.1 Crypturellus undulatus
CAGCATCCAGCCGGCCCCGGCCGCCCCCGGCCGGCGTTTTGCAGCGTCACGGCGCGCGGGCGCCGCGCCCCTCCAGCGGCCGCAGCGCAGCCGTCAAGGGCCGCTCGGGGCGGGACGGCCGGCAGGCGCCGATAGCGGGGTTGCGGGAGGGATCCCGCCTCTCAGGGCGGGATGGGTTTCATGGCGCTCGGGCCTTGGCGCTCGCGAGCAGCGGGCCGGGCCCGTGAGGCAGCGGCAGAGGGACGCGGCTCTCGGCCTTCCCCGGCGCGGGGCCGGGGGCCCCTTGCACCGAGCCCGTTCTGTTGAGCGCGGCGCGCCTCGTCGCGGCTGGTGTTGGTGTGGAGCGGGGTCTTGGTGTCACGATGCACGGAGCTGCGGGGGCTTCCATTGGCAGTACTGACTTCGGTGTCCTCTTTGCTTAGGGTCAAAGTCAGAGCGGTGGGCACGGGCCTGGTGGTGGCAAGAAGGATGACAAGGTAAATAACAAGAAAATGGAAGCCTTTGCTTACTGCAGGTGTCCTCCAGAAGTTTGTTGCTGTGGGTTCATGTGACTTTTTTATTATTATATTTTGTAATCTGCGCCGCACAAAAACAGTCTTGCTCTTTTGTTGTTGTTTTTGAAATGTCTTTCTTCCAGATACACATGGGAGAAAATAGATTGCTGTTTAAAAATGAATGTAAAAGGATTATTTGGCAGTAGTAATTTATTTAACAGAATAAAACTGTAAATTTGTCCGGTTTAGAAAAGGTAGGTATCTTCAAAACATCATCCAAATAACTGTTTTTGATGAAAATGACCCTGTATTTGCACCTTTGTGAGGTTCCTCTTGTTGTGGATCTGCAGAGGCCATTTGGTTTTCCTTTGGAGACAGCAATATGGTGCTCTGTACTGCAAACTGTGTATGAAATAGAAAACTGAGTGCATGTTACCCACAGATTGGAGCTCCCCATTTTTGGGTCTTTTTAATGTTTTCGTCATCATGAGGTCCAGTTTCCATGCATGATTTTTTTTGTGTGTGTTTGTTTCTGGTTTACTTCAGGTTCCAGTCGTCTGTGTTCTTAATTCATCAGAGAAAGGAAATTTTAATTAAAAAGAGGGCTGTAGAACAAGGAGGAGAATTTTTTTTAAGAACCTTCTTTTTGGACATTTCACCATATATCACCATATATCAAGGAGATGGAAACAAAACTTGCTTTTGTTGTGTAAACAGTCAGTTATGATTAGCTCTCTCTCAGTCTTAGTGCCTGACACCTGTGTTTTTTTTTTTTTTTTTTTNTTCAGTTATGATTAGCTCTCTCTTAGTCTTAGTGCCTGACACCTGTGTGTTTTTTTTTTTTTTTTTTTTTTTTTTTGTTAGTGGTTTGATTTTATTTTTATGGATTTTTTCTCTTAAAAGGATAAGAAGAAGAAATATGAACCTCCAGTTCCAACCCGAGTGGGGAAAAAGAAGAAGAAGACAAAGGGACCAGACGCTGCGAGCAAACTGCCACTGGGTGAGTGCTTGTCCTGCGGCCTTCACCAGCAGCAGGACAGGCTCCCCCACCCTGGACGTGCCTCTGCATGGGGCCCAAGCGTCCCTGGTTTTGACCCTTAAGCCAAGTGTGGTTTTAAAATATGCCCAGTTTTAAACGCACAAAATAAGATTTTTATTGTTTGAGATGCATTTCATACATATGGGTTCCCATATAAGGGAGATAGGTATACGTTTGATTATACAAATACGTGAAATGACTGGTCCCTATTTTTATATCTCAATAATTCTTCATCAAAAGCATTTTGTTTAAACAAGATTTCCCCTACTTCTCATTCAGCTTCTATCTATCTGAGCTATCAGGTTGAATAAATGTTTACCCTGATGAGTTATTAGTAGACTGTTCTCTGGAAACAGAGTTGCATATTTTGAGTCAAATCCTTATATCTTTCTCCTGTGTATTTAGATAACCTTGCCAGGATATGGTAAGCTTTTGGTTTGCTGTAGCCTTACCCTAATTACAGGGACTTCAGCAAGGCACTGGGTCTTATAAATCTGCCTAGAAAGTGATATTTCTGTTGAGTTTTTAGCTTTATCTGTAGATTTTACATTTTTCAAGGCTTTATTTTAACCTTACTGTAAGAATGCGTATGCTCTGTTAACTGGACATGTCTTTAAAACAATTATGTGTGATTCTGATCACACATAGATATAGTAGATATCGCAGGCTTAGATTTTGGCCCCCTGCTTTTGGGGTTTTCTGCCTGGTGGTATTGGCAGAACCTAGTGGAGTCCTACCCAGTACTGGTGGTTCTGCTGCGGGCCCAGGAAGGGGAAATAATGTGGGGCTACATCTGCTCCAGGAGTGGCTACAGCTTCCAGTTGAAGAGCTTGTGCTGCCCAGCAGCCTTGGCGACCCTGTCCCCCTTCCCTTGTGATGGCACCGACCGACTCACGGAAAACCCCAGCGATTCGTGGCTCTGCCAGCAGTCAGCTCCTGCATGCCAAAGCCTCTTCCCACAATAAGACCGTAGGAGAGGTTTCCTGCAAATATGCAAAAAGATCTGCTATGTTTAATTAGCGTTTTTATAATTGATATAGGAAAAATATAAAACTTATATTTTAATAACTAGCTCTTTGGAGTCTACAACTGAAGTTTCTTTTGCAGCTTGTATAGAAATTACAATCATTCAGAAAAATTAAACATTTTTTTGTTTTGGTTTGGTTTTGGTCTTTTCTAGAAAAGACTTAATGAATAGTTAGACCATGTCAAGCTCTCTAAAATACTGAAATTCTATTTTGATTACAGTGACTCCTCACACACAGTGCAGACTCAAATTGTTAAAATTAGAGAGAATTAAAGATTACTTGTTAATGGAGGAAGAATTTATCAGAAATCAAGAACAAATGAAACCTTTGGAAGAAAAACAAGAGGTGAGTTTTGAGTGAGCAGCTACTTCTAACATTAAAACAGGTGCTGTAACATAAATCACTTGATAGAAAAGTAATGGGCATAATGCCATGATTGTGTATGCCAGTTTGAACAAGTTAGGCTTACTGTGGTTAGTCATTAAGCCTCAGTTACTGTACAGAAAATATTTTTTTCCTAATTAATTCGTGTGTTTAGTTCAAGTATAGATTACTTCAGATAAGGTAACAGTGGCTGCCTTTGGTTTTCAGTGCTCTGTCAAAGTGGAGCTTTGTACCCAGAAGCCTAAAATAGTAGGTTTTTTTGTTAACAGCCTATGCTTTTGCTGCCCTGTAAAGCTTAAAACAACCACAGCAAAAACTCTTCTTGTGCTTTGTGTTCTTTTTAACTGTGTTGTAATTAGCGAGAGTTCTTGAGTTGTTTCTTCTTTCTTTTTTTTCCCCCCCTTCCTTTTGTAACAGGAAGAGCGCTCCAAGGTGGATGACTTGAGGGGAACCCCCATGTCCGTGGGAACGCTAGAGGAGATCATCGACGATAACCATGCCATTGTGTCTACGTCGGTGGGCTCGGAGCACTACGTCAGCATCTTGTCGTTTGTGGACAAGGATCTGCTGGAGCCAGGCTGCTCTGTTTTGCTAAATCACAAGGTGAGTTGTCTCTGTAGAGCAAGATGAGAAAATGAAGTGCAAGTTCTTGTACTGTTTTTGACAGGCCTCTGTTCTGGGAATCTCAGGACCACAGGCTCTGAGGATTAATACTGAGTATTTAATGAATCTGTGCAAATGGGTTTGGGCTGGAGGATTTATTAGAAATGCTGCTTGCAGGTGTCTCTGACCACTCTTGATGCTTGAACTAGGTTCATGCGGTGATAGGAGTCCTAATGGATGACACAGACCCATTAGTTACTGTGATGAAAGTTGAGAAAGCACCTCAAGAAACATACGCTGACATCGGGGGCCTTGACAACCAGATCCAGGAAATCAAGGTATTCAGATGTGCTAATTCACACAGTTAAGTCAACTATCCTCATAGCTATGGAACTGAGAACTTAACTGAGTAACAGCAGCACCCACTGCTGTGCGTGTCATTTCTAGACAGACTCATAGATTGAAACAGCTCTCCTCAATGAGTAGGGCACCCCTTCGCATACCCAGAAACCTTTCCGAGATGCTGTAGAGGGCTGAATTTACAAAAACACTGCAGCAACATGCTATTGTGCAATGTATTGTTTGTTGTGAAGCTAGGTGAGAGATAAATTCTAAGGGACAGAATTTGTCTTGAGTGTCATTCAGTCTAGGAAAGTCTGGAGGGAGGTGGGGCTTGTGGGTTGGGTGTGGGTGTTTGTTTGGTGTTTGTTTTGCTTTGTTTTTTTTTTCCAGTAGTGCTCAGTCAGAAGTCTGTGGTAAGTAGACCTTTTGAAATGATGCAGGTTGAGCACTGAAAATCACAAATACACTTTACGATGTTCATCTGTAGTATCTGGTAACTCATGGTGGAAAGTGTTCTTAAAGGAGGGCTCTTTTTTTTTTTGTTTTTTGTTATTTTTTGTTGGAATTGTTTTTTAAGGGGGGCTTTTTTTTTTTTTTTTTGTTTTGTTTTTGTGGTGTCCTTAGTTGGGGTTAGTCAGCATGATGCCTCCAGATTACAAGGGGAACACTCGCACTCTGCTTCTTTCCCATTTCAAGTGGGAACAATTACAGGAGACCTGTTTAGAAGAGCTCTTTTGAAACATGAAGTGTATTTTTATCCTCAGATGTTTCTCAAGTCTCTATCTTGAAATTAAGTTCTTTTTGCCCTTACATGCTTCTACTAATGCAGTTCTAAAGCTCCTTGCAGCTTCTGAGGTGAGAGCTGTTTATAAAATACCATTTATTTCTTGACAATGCAGGAGTCTGTGGAGCTTCCCCTCACCCATCCTGAATACTATGAAGAGATGGGTATAAAGCCACCCAAAGGAGTCATTCTCTATGGTCCCCCTGGCACAGGTACTGCGCGTACAACAACATGCGTGCTGAGATAGCTAATTGATAAACTGATTTACGCTTGACACTGTCAAGTCTGTTGTGAATCTTTTTCTAAACACACATTTCTGCCTGCAGGCTAACCACGTTATTTCTTTGCGATTGAAAACAGGAAAGACTTTACTAGCCAAAGCGGTGGCAAATCAAACATCGGCGACCTTCCTGCGAGTTGTTGGCTCAGAGCTGATACAGAAGTACCTGGGTGATGGCCCGAAGCTGGTGCGCGAGCTCTTCCGCGTGGCTGAGGAGCATGCGCCCTCCATCGTCTTCATTGATGAGATCGATGCCATCGGGACAAAGAGGTGCGATGGCACCTGGGCTGCCACTGCGTGGGTTGTGTCCTCATGGCTGGAGCGGGTGGTGGACATGGCTTGTGTCACACTGAGCTGCAGTGCAGCCTCTATCTATCTGGGCCATTTTGCTTTGGAAAATCATTAGGTGCAAGTGAAAAGATGGTTTTACTTGAGTGTAGGTAAAGTCCCATCGAGTTTGTATTACCAGAGCCTTGCATCATTAGCATTCAGTTTGGAAACAGCATGCCACAGATAAGGACATTGAAAGTGCTTTTAAGCTTATAGGAAAACAAACAATGTCTTTATCACAAAAGAAAAGCATATTCGTACATACTGCTGCGTGGCCAGGAATAATGAAGCTGTAGTGTGGAGGCAGCTTCTGCTCCCTAACTGTCAGCATATGTAGTAGGGATTGGACTGAAGGTGAAGTGTATAATGCAGGACAATTCTTCATAAATGTTGAGTCTAATATTTACCAAATGAAATGATTAAACCACAAATGCAGCCACTGTAGTTAAGGTGCAGAGTAAAACCAGGATCCACCTTGGTAAGGGCAAGGAATGCATTTACTGAAATGCAGTGGCTTTATTTTTTGAAGTGGATGGATTCCAAGTTCTTCTTAAGAATTAGAGTTTGCTGCTGTTAATTATCTTTGTTAAGAAGAAAACAATTGTGCAAGAGGACTGGGAATGATTATAGAATGCATCATAAACATGGAAGAGGGACAAATTTCCTTCATACGATTATCATTACTTACCATAGTAAAACAAATTTGTTGTCTTTTTACTTACCTTTTATCGTAATCAGGTTCTGAAAACCTAGCTTTGAAAAATTAGTTTTCTATAGGTGTACATAAAAAAACAGTATATAACAAGTACTTTGAAAAGAAGATGCTTATGTGCTTGTGGTTAGTATTTTTGTTCTTAATAGGTGTGTTCTGAAATGTGCATAACTTATTTTCTGATTATATTGCTTTTTCTGCAAGGTACGACTCAAATTCAGGCGGTGAGAGGGAGATCCAGCGTACGATGCTGGAGCTGTTGAACCAGCTGGATGGGTTTGACTCTCGGGGGGACGTTAAGGTTATTATGGCCACAAACAGAATAGAAACACTGGATCCAGCTTTAATCAGGCCAGGTAAGATTTGCCCTGGATACTTATTAAATTCCTTTTATTCTAAAAGGACATGTCACAATTTATCAAAAATATGTTCTGCTGAAAAGAATGCAGGTTATTGATTTCTATCTATCTACTGCCTCCTCAGTGTCAGTGTGTTTCTTAACAGGGCATCTGTTAAATTGCAGCCCTTTAACAAGCTACAGAAGTAGCTTGTTACAGAAGTAGCTTGGAGAAGGGAGTGAAGCAGAAAAACTCTACAGGAGAAGTGCAATGAATCTTTTATATGAGAATAATTTGAATATTCTTCCTTTGTATTCAGATGGCTAATTACACAGTTATCTGTTAAGTAATCATGAAGGTTAAATGTACAGCAGACGAGTAGCATTTCAGTAATGTGTTGGCAGGGCCCTGTTTCAGTTTAGCAGATTAGCGCTGGAGTCCAAACCATCAAAGCGAAGTCTTCAGAAGGAGCTTAAGTGCTTGAGGACTTTGAAATGTTGCTCCTGGTCATTGTGAAGTTTAGGTTTTGATAAAATGCAACCAGACTATTTCCCTTATCTACTTGACACTGCCACTTTCCTGAGGGAGGAGAAGGGAGTGAGGGACAAGTAAAGTCTTATTTTATTTATTTACAAATCTATATATAATATATACACATAATGTAAATAATTATATATATTTTATACATGAATAGTATAATAAAACAAAGCCAATGGGTATGTATGGACAGGGGTCCATTTGAATGGATATGAGTAGTATTTTCAAGTGGGCCCTAAAAGATCTACTGCAACAGCCAAACTACATGATGGTATGGAAGGTTTGCTAAAACAGAATCTAGAAAGTAGCACAGATCTCAAAGAAATAGGCTAAGCTTCCCATTACTGTCTTCAAGTAAATCACTTTTTAGTGGTTTTTAAATTTACTTTACCTGAAGTATCGAGGAGATGACATGTAAAGATACCTCTGTCTTTTCTTGTAAGGTCATAGGGCAAAGATCATCTGAGATAATTTTGTTAAGTGCTGCTAGAGCAAATCTTCCTCCTTTGCACAGTCATTGTATATTATGGACCCAAGAAGTACATAAAAGCCTCCCTGATATGAAGTAAAGTTGTTTCTTGACCTCCAAATCAAAACAGCTGGTGTTGGAATACAGAGTATTAAATACTGTACCAAAATTAAGATGGGCTAGGATGATCTGAAATAATTTTGAAGGAAAGTTCATCCACCTACCCCACAGTTAAATTATTTGTTGAGTAACCAACACAATTTTAGCAGCTTTCTAGGCTAGGCTGCAACTACTGAGCTCTTTGGAGAAGTTATTGTAGAACTAGAGCAAGCCATGAATGATTTGGAGATGGAAAAAACCTCTAAAAAGATTGATCATTAATTTGGAACCATAAAGGCGAGAGTGCTGGATGTCCCTACTAACCAAAAAGAAAACATAGTAGGAACTTTCAACAGGAAGTCTTACAAAAAATACTTCTTCAGTTGAGTTTAACAGCGCTATACAGAATCTGATTAGAAAGTGACTATTTTCAGTGAGAAAGGATTCTTTGTGCTACCACAAAGATGCATTCCGAAATACTAAACTCTATGCTTTGGAGCAAAATGACTTTTTTTTACAAGAATGTAAGTACCCAAATACTTTCCTGGGGTATGATAAATTGATTTTCTAGATAAATGAAATTCAAAGTTGTAGATTTTTGTGCTTCTCAGATGCACACAATGCATGTTCCTTTACCTGCTGTTTTACAGAGCAGCAGCATAACTGTGTTTGATCCATAACAACTTCATGTTAATTACAGGAGGAATTGGCTTTGATCCCACTTCCTGCTCTACAACAGGGTTGATTGTGCTGTGGAGAAATGGCTACTGTCAACCCAAACTTGCTGCAAGCAAAAAAAAATGTGTCAACTTCTCTCTTGCACAGGACGTATTGATAGGAAAATAGAATTCCCTCTACCCGATGAAAAGACCAAGAAACGCATCTTTCAGATCCACACAAGCAGAATGACCTTAGCAGAGGATGTGACTTTGGATGAGCTGATTATGGCAAAAGATGATCTCTCTGGGGCAGATATTAAGGTCTGTATATCACCATTGCTTGCCCTTCAAAACCCAAATTAATTTCCCTTTTTCTATCTGACAAATATATTTTTTTTGAAACTTCACTCTGTTCCTGTGGTTACATTGCTCATGGGTTTAAAACATCTCTTAAGCAAATGCCACATCTACTTTTATCAAAATGCTAATTATCAGACAGTTTCTGTTGACAGAAGTGGTGCTACCTGAATATGAAATGTGAGAAGTAGAATATTTATGCAAGATCACGTTAAATCACTATTCAAGAAACTGCAGGATATTAAGCATTTTAGAAACAATGTTGTGAGCAGAAGTTACATGAAATTCTAGCTGAAGTGGTTTCAGATAATGTCTACTTTTAAAAGTTGACAGACTTTGCTACACCTGTGGCATGAGTTAATTTACCAAATGTAAATACATCACCTGCTTGCAAAAGTGTAACAGCCTCTTGCAGTCTGCTTCTTAGTAAAGTGTTATTTTAAGGCTGCCTTTCTCCTGTTATGGAAGCATCACATTCCCTTCAAAAGGGCATAAGCATCCTTTTATAGCCTTTATAAGGCTATTTTGTGTACTTCTGTGCTACTGAACAACATCAAACAGGAGAATTTTCATGTTATCAACATTCTTCCCTTACTACAGAATTAGTTCCAGTGCTGTGAAAAGGCCTGTCTTTGGAGTAGGGGTTTGAGAGGCTGCACAGAGCCAGTGACTTAGCTTGTGCTTTCCCTTTTGCAGGCGATTTGTACAGAGGCTGGATTGATGGCTTTGAGGGAACGACGAATGAAAGTAACAAATGAAGATTTCAAGAAATCTAAAGAGAATGTTCTCTATAAGAAGCAGGAAGGAACCCCGGAGGGGCTCTATCTTTAAGTCATCTCCACCTGCCTGCAGGCTGTCAGCAGTGTTAGGCAGGTTTGCAGACAGCCTCATGTACAAAACCATGCTGTCTGGCTAATCCTCATTCTTGAAATACTAAAATCCTGGAGGGTTGTGTTTTTCAGTCACTGTAAATGCTTCATTCCCCAATAAAATATTTGTTTGAATTGAATTGTAGTGTTGGCAAAGACCAGTTACTTCCACAGAATTTTTTTTTTCTTCCTGTTGCTGCAGACTTCCAGGGTAAGTATTTAGTGATGTGACTGACAGGGCTGTTCTTAGTGATCCAAACCCACTTCTTAGCAAAGCAGCTACTCTTGTGTAACTGCTGAGACACTGGGTGATCTGCTTTTCAGAGATGCAGGCCCCGTTTCTGAGCGCTTGAGTCTCAAACAGGGAGATGCTAAACCTAGTCTTTTGCATATTTCAGCATCTCCTGCTTTACAAAATAAATATATAACATAACAGAAATTGTTAAGTTGTTGCTACATTTTTTATTACCCTCTGCCCTTGCCTTTAAGAACTTAATTAAAATTCTTGAGTAAAAGCTCCTGTCAAATGGTGCATTAACTATTCTCTCTTTTCTAGTGAGAATAAAGAGAACACCACCCTCTACTTGCTGTATAACAATTATCTGTATTTGGGGAAAAAAGTGAATAATCAATTGCTAAAACTTGTTTAAAAATATGCTGCTTATAGAGCTGTTATTGAAAATGAATTCAAACTGAATTTTTATCTGACTTATTAAAATTGAGAAACAATAATAATTCAAATTTCAGCCAAATATTCTGGTATATTTTCTATAAATATTCATACTAAAATGGTCATTTGTCAAAACATACAAAAACAAATCTGAAATAGGTATGAGTTTGAGTAGCTCTCACATGATTCGAAGGCAGGCACTGAGGCTGGCCAGCTTCAGGACACTGGTGCACACCCCTGGCACATGTTTAGTCCCTGTGCTGTTCCCCAAGCCAGAGCTGGCATGTACGGAATCTCCACTGAATCCAGGGAATGTAATTTCAAACAACAGAGTAAGAAATGTGGGCAATGTTCAACAGGAGAAATTATTTATAAGAGTATCCTGTAGTGGAAGCCAGTGCTACTTCAGAGAAAATGGATGCATTTTTCATGGGCAAAATGCAGTACTTGATTGCAGTGTAACTTGTAGCTGGTAAACTTACACTAAGTCTGTTTGCTTTTTAAGTACATAGTACCCAAGTCCCAACAAAGTTCATGCTTGAAAAGAGACAGTTCTAACTGCCAGGTTTGGCACTAGCTTCTGTACGTTTTCTTCTACCCACTTCCTTTAAACCTCCAAAAGTAGATCCAGCTCTTCCATAGGCACCCGCACTCTTAATTCTTTCTCAGTCATTAGATCAACTGCCTCTTGCAGCTGATCAGGGAAGTACTCTATTGCATCCATATAAAGTACCTAGAAAACAATGTTAAAATTAAAATATTTTTCTCTACCATCTTTTCTAGCATGATGAGATACTTGGCAACAAGGAATAGTACATACATGCAAACAACTCTGCAGCAGGAATGCAAGCAAGTGCCATATATGATTAAAAATATAATACAGTCATGTTAATACTTTTACAAGGACAGCAATACAGATGTCCAACCAGTATTTACCAATTCTTGCTAAATCTCTGTATTCTAAAAACCAAAGGTAGGCCAAATAAATACTGCAGCATTTGTAGCTTACACAGACTTCACTTGGGCTCCTGAATCATTTCTTTAACTACGACCCCCCCCACAAAAAATCTAACTTGCCTACTTATTACTTTTGCTACCAACAATCTTACAAGAAAATATGTTCTGCATCTTTTGGTCATTGCCAGATGCTACAGAGAGAGACAGGCACTTACTAACTTACAGAAGCAGTACAGTACCTTTCTGTTCCAAAAGGCATCAACTACTGCCCTGGTCTCCCTTTGGAATGCAGCTCTTGCTTGCAAACAAGCTTATACTATTTTTTCTTTGGAAAGTGCTCTTTTCATTTGCAACTCATTATGGTAACTATTTTTTTTAAATATAGAATTACAAAAATCAAAGTGCTGACTATAGGTTTATATCTTTTTTGTGCTTACCTTTGCCCAAGGGCAATTTTGAAGGGCTCTGTAAAATAATCCTTTACTTTTCTCTGTTTTTCCTAGTGAAGCCTGTGTGGAAAAGAAAAAGTATTCATATTTCAATAAACAGTGATAGTTGAAATCATACACAATTATCTTCAAAGCACAGAAATTACCACTGAAAAACATTCAATTCTGCTCTGTGAGGGGTCCTTCTCACTACATCCTGAGAGCTGTGCAGTTCAACTGGTTACAGTGGTGGTGCCACCCCTGCAACAGAGGTGTCTCTGTGGGATTTCAGGGTTGCAGTCGCTGAAGACCAGCACTGGAATAAAGACTAGCACAAAGCTCTGTATTTCACTTAAAATCAGTCCTTTTGGTGACACTTGACTATGATTGCAGTGAGCAAGAGTGTAAACAACACAGATCTTACTTGCACCAGCTCCACTGCAAGAGTAACACACATCTTTTGACAAAGTAAAAACCTTTCTTAACTGAACAGCCAAGTATTCCTGGACTGCCATTAAGCTGCTATCACCTTCCTTCAACCCTATTTTCAGTAAAGCACCCTCCATTTGTAAATACAGTTTTATGTTGCAGCTATTACACATATTTATTCAGATGAAAATATAAATATTTAGGGACCATTATTTCCTCTCTCTAGAATGCTTGTATGTACAAAACAAAACCCAATAGTGCAGGTGGTGCTGTATTATTTTGTGCACTGAAGGGATCACACACATATGCCCTGTCTTGCTCAGAAGCTGGTGATGGCCATGTCACTCTATTCTAAGCATTTCTTCTGTGCTCTCATCTTCCAATGTGTAACTCAGAGAAGCATGAAAAGAAGATGACAAAACTGCCTATGTGAAGTTGACTTTATTTACATGGTGAACTATGGAAGAAACCAAAATTATTACTTTCTAATGTTATAGATTGCAGTAAGCCATTTAACCATAACCTTTACATGCAGCTGCACCTCTTCTAAAATTCAAAAAGGTGGTACAAGTTCAAGGCAAGCTGTAAAAGTCACAGCCTGCAAGCATCACTTCTTTGTGATTTAGTTGCTCCTCCCCATCTGAAACACATGTTTACCAGTCACTCAAAACTATTCTCAGTGACCATTCACAAAAAGTTCACATTCTTTTTTTCAATTTCCTGACAGACCCTTCCCTAATGCTCAAGGAGGTGGACTACATCTTTCTTGCACTGAAGGTAATCAAACAAATGCTGAACTGGGAAAGTTTTTATAATATGGGTAAAATAACCATTTGAGAAGTCCAAATAAAAGAGTGCCTTCTATTATATTCCTTATTCTACCATAAATAAATAAAAGGGATGGCGGGGAGGAAGGAGAGGAGGGATACAGATTCTGTAATTCAGATCTGAAAGTGATATAAAAATCCAGATTTGCATTTGACTGGAAAAATTAAAGCCTTTCAGTTTCCTTACAGACATTCTAGTACACCTGAAACTAACATAAAAGTGAGACATGTTTGTCACTTTCTTTAAAAAAAAAATAAACAGAATCCTACATCCCTACAATTTTCTTCCTCTTTTATTAAACTTTGCTCCCCTAACTATTTGTCTTCATATTGTGAGCAACAGCGGGCAGAATCCCCCCATTCTCAGGTGTTTTGAGGAACTCTTATTAAGTAATTTTTACCTATACAAATTTACAGTGCAATATCACCCAAGTATCCATGCTAAAACTATACTGCCAAAAAACACATGAAATACATTTTCCCTAATATTCCAAACAGGAAGGAGAGTTACAAGGCATGTGGCCTTCCCAACCATATGCATGGTATGCAGTACTCTATTCATTTGTTTTACAGTATCATATTTGTGGTCATGAGAAATTCCGAGTACTATAAATTTGGTAATGCGGATGCTCTCCTCTCACCAGAAAGTGCAAATACATCCTCCACAGCAGTGGGCAGTGGGTGCCATTTTCACTCTGAACTGCGTGCTCAAACAGAGCTATAATCCGGTTTGTTAATCCAGTTTCAGGAATAGTAGCATGTACTTCACCAGCATCCGCCCTGAAAGAGAGAAAGAAAATGGGAAGCACCTTAAGCCAAGGGGCCACATCCAGATGAAAAAGGATGAAGATGGAGCGGTGTCACCATTCCTGAGGTACTGGGAGTAGTCAGAGCTTCAGACTATAAGCTGAGAATGTTGTAGAAGGGGTTCCTTACACCGAATAGGTTTCTAAGTAGGAAGCACCAGCTAAAAGAAGCTTAATCAGATATTTCTGTGAATATTACTTTCAGCATGTTGAAAAAACAATGCTGTCCAACTGGAGAAGGTATTTCTCCATGAGTATAATAACCCGCTATGACCCAACATGGAGACACTCAACCCAGTCTTCAAGCAAGGCGAGGCACTGCGCAGCCCAGCTGGATCGCGGGCGAGCCGAGCGGGGCTCCTCGCGGCAGCTGAGCACTGAGCCCCGCAGAGCTCTGGGGACACAGGGCTCTCAGCTAGGCCGCCTCCAACCAGGACTGCAAGAGAGAACTGTTTGCTTGTTCATCCAGCAGCATAAATCCCAGAGGCTGAGTGTGTAATACAAAAGGAGGATGCTAAGAGCATTCAGCACCCACTGAAGCGTTGCTTCCTATCCACAGCTGACGCAGATCCGCCTAATCCTGATGCTCCAGTCACAGGGAAAAGCAGGTAGTGCTGAGGGCAGTGTCGCCTCTGCTGCCTGTCTCTCCCTAGCTCACAGCTTGTCTTAATGTATCTCTCACCTCCTCTTGGTGCACCCCTCTTTTTACAAAGGCTTTTGAGGGTGTTGCTTCTCATCCTCACCTTAGCCACGAGGAAAAATGATGTCATCTAGTCTGCAGGAAATCAGGATTTAAAGCACTCTACCTCACACTGTTTTATATAAACTACTGCTTAGCTTTTATGTTCAAAACTAATTCTATGCACCTAAACAAGGAAAAAACTGATCAGGAAACAGCCACACATATTACAGACATTCTCCTAGTTTGTCACTGCAGTATAAAACATTCTCTTTATTCATGACTGATGAGACATTTATCTTTCTTTTGCAGCAGTGTAGCTTTCTACTCTTGCAACACCCGACTGTTGCCAATACAAATATAATCTGCAGGAAAAGCTAATGCCAGCAGAAGAACTGTGGAAAGAACTAAATTCTGCAGAGAAAATCATCCCTCCATATTTTTACATAAAATTGAAGTAACAATAAACTTAATATAGTGTTCATGTGTAATTAACAGCAATACTAACTGCACTGTATCAATTGTCCCTAGCTCCAGGGGCTGCAGCATTCCTGCTGCAATCCAGGCTCCCCTGCACTGACAGCTCAGCAGCGTCACCACCTAGCGCGCTGCGCTGTGATTATTGCCAAGGCAATCAAAGCTCAGCACCATCATTTTGAAGTGTATTGCTCGTTATGTCATTTCATCAAGTGCTAATACTGTAAGCTTGCGGCAAGGTGAAGTTTCATGGTAACGTTCTTCTAGAGATGTCTGTTGCTGTATGCAGGACACACAGAACAAAACTGCCATGGTGAGTACAGGTACATAGGTAGCACCAGAGAGGTAGTTCCAAGCAGTGGCTCCACACCATTAAAGACACTTCGTACCTCTATTCTCCACACCTCCTATTTGCTCTTTTTGCAAAGGAGTAAAGGGAAAGGAGTAAAATGAGGAAAATCTGCTGAGCCCAGATCACACTGTGAATCCAGGAAATTTCCAGGCTCTTCTACATAGCAACAGCTCCATGTAAAGATTAAACTCCCAAGTAATCACTATGGAAACAGAGAAATCTGCCACAATTGTATTCCGTTATCCAGGAATAAAACAGGGCAGTAGGCTCAGCAAGAAACTAAAATGTAGCTCTATATTACTCCTTAGCTCTGCATACTAAAATTTCTAAGTTTTTAATGCCCACTTTGGCCCATCTAAGCTGATCAGTGTCAAGTGATCAAATCAAAAAAACTACCTGAACTAGGAGAAAAAACATGAGACTACAATCATGGTCTTTAATTCCATTCAGGACTCTGCTATTGACTCACTGTCCAGGCTTGAGTAAAAAAGTCTCCCCAAGCTGCAGTTTTTCTTCTGCAAAATGAGAACATTTACCCTTCCTTATTAAGTGATCAGACAAACAAACAAACAAACAAAAAAAACAAAAATCAAAACAAAAAGAAAATTAGAAAAGGAAAGAAAAAACCCACAAGATGCTAAGGACCATCCAGGTATTACCTTTGGACCGTCTCAATGAGTGTTTTTCTCATCTGCTCTGCTCGGATTGCAAAAAGCCATGGCTCTAAAGAGCGAGTGGACCTAGTGATGCCATCAAAAAACCTCCGTGCTTTGCTTGCGCTGTGAGACTTCCTCTGCACGTGAATGTAGGACCTCCAGAGAGCCTGGTTACAGGGGTGCCGCTTCAGAGCCACCGTGAGTGTCTCTCGCAGCGGATTCAAAGGGTAGACACCGATTTTCATGTGGAACCTGAGTAAGTTTGTGTGCAGCACTGAAAGGTCTTCAAGCGCCGTAGGGAAATTTGGGACATCACGATTCTTTCCAGGATTATCACAGTTCTTTTGATCAGCAACTTCAAGCTTTTCCAAAGCTTGTGTATATATTAGTGCTGCAGCATCAATCCCAACAGTCAAATACTGGAAAAGTGCGTAACAACCAACCAAGTTAACCAGCTGATTAGAGTCACTGACCTGATCCTGATTAGCAGCTGAGATTTTGTTTAAATAATCTTGCACCTCATGGTCATATGTCTTCCTAGCTTTCAAGATATTAACGGATACTACTTGTCCACTATAAGGCATATACGGTCCATTTTCAGCCAGTTTGGTCAATATATGAACAGCCCGTGACATGATGGCTCCTTCTAGATTTTCTAACAGTTCCACTTCCAGCTGGGCATAGAGTAGACTCAGGCTGCAGAGCTGAGGGTTCTTCACTCCTCCTGTCCCTGCCGTGCTAAGAGCTGTATCAAACACCTTCCTGGCATCGTCAATGTTCCCAAGTAGCCATTCCAGGTAGGCATACAGCTTCCAGAGGGAGAGGTGATTGCGGTTGTCAGGTGCTTTAAGGAGATTCTTGGCCAATTTTTTACTTTTCTTCCCTTGAACTTTCAGCTTCTTCTTCCTTTTTGTCTGGAGACACTGAATTATCTGAAGAGAATAAACAAGAGACATGAAGAAAAAAAAGAAATAAAACAAACAAACAAAAATCACATCATTATTTGATTTGTTTTTTTGTATCACTCCACACTTCATCACTGGCCAGATTTACTGCTACCGAGTGTTTTAAGTTGACAGAGCTGCCTGTTTTCAGCCATAAGATTTCTGAGCAATACTATAAAGAAATACTTATTCTCTCCTGAAATGTTCCATCAACTTCTTTCAACATATCCAAATTACACAAATTTATCACTCTCGCTCCTAAAACTGTCATAAACAATACAATTTTTCACTCTTTACAAGAGACCAACTCCTCCCATGAAGGAGCTGCTAACCTGAAATGGTTGAGAAAAATAAATAATCAGTATTTGAATGGTCAGATGCAATTTATGATT
This sequence comes from Crypturellus undulatus, assembly GCA_013389825.1. Taxonomy (NCBI): domain Eukaryota; kingdom Metazoa; phylum Chordata; class Aves; order Tinamiformes; family Tinamidae; genus Crypturellus; species Crypturellus undulatus. Next base: position 288,861 of record VWPW01017968.1, read on the forward strand.
AGCACAATTAAACCTCTGGGTAGCCTTCTCAGCACCAAATGTCCAGACAGACAAACCTGAAGACTGAGTGGGAAGATAACAGGAGATTTTCTGGTTACACCAAGTTCAGATAGGAGAGGGGGAACTTGTCCATAAGAGTAACACAATACTAAAGCTTCTGAAATGTTCAAGGCAGGAAGACAAAGCATCTCTTTAATCCTTTTGTGGGCATCTACTAAAGAAGCTTTACTCATATAAATACCTAGTCAAGTGTTTAGGTGCTATTTCCTTTCACAACACTGTAATGTAATTTTTTCGGAAACAGTAAGTTTCCCTGACAAGGTGTTCATATCACAGTACTGGGGGTTGAATTATTTACTCATTCACTTTGATTTACAAAAAATTTCTTGCATCCATTCTGTCCAACATACAAAGCATCATATAGTAGTAAACAACATAAAATATTTCTTGCAGTCTTAAAATAAACGTTATTATTGTGAAAAATTGTACGCCATTGTGTAACATGCGCTAAGGAACCAGGTTTCATTTCTTTCCTGATACCTTAACTAACATTCCTTTATTTAAACACTTGGCCTTACCAGACTTAATTTTCACTGTATCTATTTTAGTTAAATATAAACATTAATACACAAGAAAGCCACACATCACAAAAACAATTAAATGAAAAATCCACAATACCTTAGATATTTCATATTGTAACCAGCAAGCAGACAGATTAGATTTTTCCTTTCCTGAAAACAGCAGGAAGAGAACTTGAAAAACATTTTGTATGAACTCCTCTCCTTCGTTATAGTGGCCTATGTGATGTCTTCTTCTCAGCATTGTATCCATGTGACCAATACAGCTGAATCCAGAAAGTTGCAAATCAATAGAAGTCAGTGGCTTTTCATCAGAAAGTACACTGTCAAAAATGTTATTTTCATCCATGGCAATGTAGAAGCTTGAAGGAAAGAGTCTACTTGCACATGGAACTCCCAGGAATTGCAGAAATGAATACACTAGTTGACGCTGAAGATCGGGACTAGAGAGCTGGATTAAAGATGGTCCAAGGTCATCAAATAATACCTAAACACCAAAAACTCTGTTAATTGATACCATCAGATAAAAGCAAACATTCAATTCATTTATGCAATTAACTGAAGAAGTTTTCAAGTCAATAACAATTGATGGTTTCTATTAAACGACAATGGAATTTCATTCAAATTGACAACAGATAAGCAGAACAAGCAATGCATTCTTTCACTCAGATTCTAAGTTGCTAAAAAGATATTTCTTTCTTTTTTCTTTCTTCTGGATCATTCCTCCAAAGGAAACTTACACAATGAGGCTAAAAGATACTACTGTTTATGCTATTTAACTCATTTGTATTTGCAAATCAATACCTGATTAGACCTAAATGGCAAGACATCCTTTGTTTATTTAAAGCAGATATTTAAACACATGCCGTTGAGGGAAAAAAAAAAAAAATCACATAACAGCAAGGACAGACTATTTGATTATAGCCATTTCCAAAGCTCACCATGACCCTTCCATGGACTTCAGTAGTCTCAATAAAAAGGCATATACTAAATGGGAATTCCAAACAGAAGAAAAGAATTACTTGTCTAATATAACCACTGTCAATGAAATCATATATAAGGATAACTAGTCTTATCTCCTATTTTTTTATATATAACAATAACCTGTCTTTCTGGATCTTCACAGTCCTCTTCAGTTTGTTTTTTGGTTTTGTCCGGCCTCCAAGGTAACCATTGTCTTGCTTCACGAGAATATTCAATATCCAGCCAAATTTGCCATTTTGGAAGAGTTTTATTCTTTATTTCTTGATCCTCATCTATCTCTTCATCATCATCATCTATAAACAAATAAACAGCAAAATTATTAAAGAAAAAAACTAATCCACCAATTCTAAAGACCAGACTTACTCATGTTATTATAACAGACATGAGACTGAACTGAAAATTTGTACATCAGAGTTTTGAATTTGATACCAACTCTGTGGAAGCAGGAGATTTCCAAGCTTTCTGAACCAGTGGATCAGTGTCAGCACTCAAATCTCCTCACAGCGCAGAAGATAAGTCCCCAACTGGCTGAGACTACTTTATCAACTGCTGTTTGTAGGCAAGAGCCAACAGCCCGTCATCTTTTTATATAACTTAACTTGCCCATGCTTTAGGAATATTATTGTTCATAAACCATTTTGAAGAGAAATACTGTACTATGATATTAAGTATCACAGACTAAGATTGGTAATGGTGCTTTAAACTACCCAATATTTTCAGCAACATCATTTTAATTACTGTGCCATAGAATCAACTAATGCAGTTATATATACAGAAAATGAAGTGTTTGACTAAATTGCACTTTTATTATAATCATTCTAGACTGTTAGATGCAATTAGTGTATTTTTTTCTTGTGACAGCAATATATTAACTCTATGCTGAAACTGATTAGCCCTTACTGAAAAATAGCTAAGCTAATAGAAGGCACACACAGACTTCTCACACTTCTTTTCCCCTTGTTTTCAGTAAAACTCCTCAAAATTCATGGTTACCTAAATGCTTTTTGAATAAAAAAAATCCTTCTTCTTCTGATCTAACAAAGAGAAGAAACTCTTCAGATATATATTCTTAGAAACAAACTATCCTTGAGGAAACTATCATTTATCACTGTAATCCCTACTGGCCTATGAATATGATGAAAAAGATCTTAGGGGATAAGGACCCTGCCACAGTAGGTGGGCACAGGTCTCAATGAAAGGCTCATATCTCTAGCCTGTTCAGAATATGCCATCCCTTCCCTCCATTTTTAATTGCTGGAAAGGACAATATTGCATGAACAAATACAGAACACAGAACAAACAAAGCAGATGTTTTTCCTCCCAAGTGTGATATAATTTTATTTTATCTTCATAAATATTTTTGAAAATTTGTATACAAAAACACAAGAGGGAAAAACAACAAGAAAAACTCTTTCTAAATAAACTCGTTACGAGAACACACAGAAAATATCTGCATATATTGATGTGGGCATACCAGGCTTGGTAACAGCTATCCAGCCACCCTTTTCTTGCTGGTGCATCCATGCGTTCCAGCCTTTGGCTCCTTTTTCTCCAATTCGAGGCTCTCCACTATCCCAAAATGGTTCAAAGAATTCCACCTGTTGTATAGGATGGAAAAAAAGCAAAGCCAAACAAAACAAAGAAAAGAAAAGAAAAGAAAAGAAAAGAAAAGCTGTCAAACATAGGGCAATCATTCTGTACAAAGACTAACTGGGTCATCTTCAGTTTTCTACTACCTTGTTTAATGGACCCTAAACCAGAATGTTTTTATGGGACCCTAAAGTCAGGTTGCTCCATCAAAGTGCATATGTAGTTATGGGCATGAGAACTTGAAGCAACTGCATGTGTGAAGGCCCACGCAAAATGAAGAGTTTGAATGCAGTGCATAAAGTATGAGATGAAGAAAAATGAATTGAAGCAGTGGACTTTTAAAATAAAGTAAAAACATTTAATGAAAACATCCACTATGGCAGACACCAGTTCAACCAATGTGCAACTGGTGATTTGACAGCCAGCTGATTTTTTTTCAATCTTTAATTAGCAAGAAAGAAGACATGAGATAACTGGTTATCACACTTCCATTATATAGAAAAGAAATAGACATTTGGCACTACAGAAACTTTTCTCTGCAGTGGAAAACTGCAGAGGCTACCTTGAAGAACCCCAAAGTAAGTTACAATTCAAAATGTAATCCCTTGTCCTTAACAGTTCATCACCAGCTTTTTTTTTTTTTTTTTTTTTTTTTTTAATAGCATCCTTTGTAAGGACACAAGGACATAAACCCACTTAAAAAGAAATTGTTACCTGTCCCCTTGTGGGCAGGTCCTTTACACTGTCAGGTTTAAAGAAGGTGAAGTCAATCAGAGCCTGAAACAAAGACACTGCTTTCTCAGAATGGCCAGCCTGTCTCAGAAAATGGCACTGCTGAAGAAATATAGCTGTAAATAAAGGAGTCAATATATTAAAGCTTCACCAGAAATACATTAAGTTTTATTACAGTTCACGAGTATAAAAAAAGACATACATGCTCTAGCAAGAACTGCTGTGGAGCTTAGCTGTCCTGAAATGTTATCAAAACCTAGGACTCAAACATGGAATAACTGTCACAAATGCACGTCAAAATTGTAGTAGTTTAATCAACTTTCAAAACCTTCACTTTATATATGTGCCCCAAATTCACATCATGCATGTACCACACTTGTTGATGAAAACAAGTTGTATGTAGGAATCTGAACTTCATTTTACCCAGCATCTGTCACAGTGTCTTCAGACATGTGGGCATTATTACAATTCACACAGTAAGCCAGTGCAACAAATATTTTTAGCATCATTTTTACATGAGATGATAGTTACACTGGCAATGTATTTGATAATAAAACATTTTCCTTTCAATTTTCACTCCCATTTTCTTTCCATTTAGGCAAAACCTCAGTTAAGAAAAGTCTGGTCTCTTGGCTAAAGCATTAACATTTGCAAGTAGACAGCCCTACTCCTGTCCTTCCACAATGTATTACTGTAATCACTGCTATAGGCCTGCTAGACACACGGCCTCAAGACCCACTCTACAAAGGGAAACATGGCCCCAGTTTACTTATTTATAAATTCATATATAAATTCAATTGATTGCAATGACCATCTTATTTTTTTATACATGCAAATGGCAAACGTTGTACTCCGTTTACTATGCATGAAGACTGAAGTGAGATGCATAGGCATAAAAATTTGAATTCAGCTGGAATATGCAAACTAGGCATTTTGCTAGCATCTCCTGCAAAGGAACCATTTTTCTTCTGATCACTAAAAGTGTCGGAGAGATTTTCAAAGGTATTTAAAAACCAAAAAGTGTGCATAAGCATGAACTTTACAGTAACAAAACCTAGCAAGTATTAAATTTTAAACAAAAAATTTTGAAATAAAAATGATCTAGACTTTTTAAACAATTTTTACTTGCTTTCCCCATTTCATGGTTTAAAAATGATCCCTACATTTCCAAGCAGGTAGCACTGTATGCTGCTGAACACTAGATGGCATAGCCTATCACTACTGAAAAGCAGCTCTTGCACTTTTTAAAAGGTTCCACACAGAAGCCTACCATGCATTTACAATACCACTCAGTAACTAATTTGCGAAACATTTTGGGGATATAATCTGAGCAAACAATTCGGTAATTTTCCTAATAAGTAAAGGACACCAAGAGTCCAACTTTAGCCCAGGAGTTACAGATGGTGGAGGTACTAAAAAATATCAGACTATTGGAAGTTTCCCCATTCCGGCTATTTGAGTCCCAGGGGAGGGGGAGGGTGGGGGGGAAGAAGTGTGTAAATAAATCACTGTTAATACACAAAAAGAAAGTAAGAGTGAACAGAAACAAAAATGAAAATCAACCTATACATTGTCAACAATTATGTTTTCAGAAAACATCAATTGAACAGTTAAATGGGCCCTACTGAAAACGAATATTTAAACAAATCAACTATGTTCCCCATGAGGAAAAAAAAGAATCCTCCCTGTTTGAGAAAATACATTTGCCACTTCAAATTAGTTGGTAATCCAACAACTCAAGTCTTTACATCCAGACTGGATATCACATAATAGTTATCATATAGTTCAAACTGAACAGAGATTCCTTGGCCTACACCACATACGCAGAAAGGTCAAATACCTCCTCATAATATTCTCCCATAGTTTTAAAACAAAATTTAAAAGAAAAAAAAAATCCATACTTATGGTGACACTAGTATTCCCTCCCTGAGTGTTTTTTATAGATTAATAACCACGATGACCCTTTGAGGTAGAGAAGTCAAATGAACTGAAGCACAATAGGTTAAGTCATCTGGCTCCGTATCAATTTAAAGCTTGTGTCAAAACTGAGCGTGAACCCATTTCTTTCCTGGATGTGCTCCAGCATCTTAACCATCTGTCTTATTTTCCTTCCAGGGATAATTATAAAATAAATTATAAATTGTAGATATATGTATATAATAAATACAAAAGACATCATCATCTGTTTTAGAATTCTCAATCTGCTGACAGAGTTTATCAAGAAAATTTCACACCAGACTTTCCATTACCCTTTTCTTTTCCAGATTAAGGTAATTAAGTATGAAACTTCTGAACAAGAGATAACTGTTTCTTTCACAAGACAACTATTTTTTAAATTCATTTTCAATGATAAAAGCACATCTCTCTGGTGTTGGCTGCAGTTCTCTAACCTTGACATTTGTACTGGAAATGGTGCAGCACATTAGACTTTTCCGAATGTTATATCACAAACTCTCCGGGGGAAAGAAAGCATCTGCTATATCCATATTTGGTTGGAATACTTCCTTCAATTCTCAGCTCAGGAATCAGGATACCAGACATTTTGAGGAGAATAAAAATCTCCCATAATATATACGAAAACCTTTTTCTATAGAGAATGCAGTGAACTCCTATAAAGAGCTTTCTGACCATAACATGAAATAAATAAAAAGAACCTTACCTAACATAGCTTCTTCTGTGCCAGGCAGTAGCGGATGTGATACCATACTACCATCATGTACAGCTGCCAATGTAGTCAAACATTTTCCATAGAGACTATTAATTTTTGAAACAGAAAAAGTACTGAACTGGCTTTGACAGAACAGGAGATATTTCTTCCACAGTTCCGGATTATTGGGATGCAAGAAAATTAGTTTCTGCCATTCTTTGATCACAGCTGGTGGTTCCCAGAACTCTGTGCAAATCTTCAGCCTGGCAAGTTTCAGATCAACATTACCTGGATTGCTTTCAATAGCCCTCTCTAAAATAGCTAGTTTCTTTTCCAAGATTAACTTCAGTGATTTTCTTCTTACTTCCTGCTCTCCCTTACTGGCATAAGGGCTAGGTCCTCTCATTAGTTCATCCTTAAAATAAAAAGAAATCATGACAATATTAGGAAGAAATATCAGAGAGAGAGGTTGTCAGTCGTGAAAATCAATCAACATTTCACTCTTTATCATTAAAGCTACATAGTTCTAAACAAATGAAAATATAATATTATTTTACTTAATTACTATATTTTGAATAATCAGATCTGTCAGAAACATACCTGAAAAGAAACAAACTCCATCCAAGCATGAATATCTCTTGGGTTTTCTCTGACCTTCTTGTTATGCTCTTCCACTTTGGACATCAGAACGGAGTTGGTATTTATCCCCGGCTCTTGGGATGCCTGCTGCGCTGTAGGTTCGAGGCCTGTATCTTTGCACCCTTTTCCTTGCAGCCACATTGTAGTAGATGGATCATAAATCCCAAGAGGATTTACCTCTGTTGAGTCAGGAGGGTCATCAGTTTCCATTTGAGGCACTGGTATAAAAGGAGTGGAGTCAGACTGAGAATTTTTACTGTAAACAGGAATTCCATCTGTGGTCAGCATCTTCACATTGTTCTTTGTGAAATAGCGCTCAGGCTGCTTCTGTGATCGCTTCTTTTCTGATGCGGAACTGGTCCATGTTATACGCTGTTTCTTCACATCTAAGCCAAGACAGGATTCTCCTTTCCTTTTATACCTTATATGGAAAAATACTGTTAAATCTCTGAAAATACAGTTTAGAAAAGATACCTTCTTTTCAAAAGTAAGCCTACCTTGAGCACTTCAAATTGACCCATTTAATATATACACAGAGATTTAGTGTGTGAGAAAAACCTGGTATCTTGGTATCTTTACTTTACGCAATGCTCCCATTACATGTTTTTTAGTACCATCAGAATTTTTATTATCATACATTTCCTCTGACTTAAACGAGGTGTTAGCGGAAGATCTTCCTCCTATAACTTTAAGCCATTCTTCCCATTTAGACAAACCTGGTGAAAGCACAGGAGATGGAATATCATTTAACACTTCTATTCAGATTAGATTAGCTCAGTCAGACACCAGTAGTTCAGTCCTGTAATAGCTTTTTGTATCCCTAAGCTTCTATGTATCTTAGATGCCAATTAAGGGGGGTAGATGGTAGCACTGAGATGAAGAGGGCAAGGAAGAGTTCAGAATAAGAGTAAAGAGAGTTCACAGTGATCCTAAAGACTGACAAATGAAGATATTACCAAAAATATCATTTCAGTTACTGAACCAGTGATGTGCAATTCTAAAGTAATATTTTCCATCTCAAGCAATAGGCAAGTCTGAAGGTGGCACAAAACTGAAATGGCCTGTAAGCAGGCTACTGCACTGCAAAGGTATAGACACTAAAATAAGCTCCATAAATCTCCTCTTTGCAAATAGTTATTTTTCTATACATAATTAATGTTTTTTTCCTAAGAATATTAAGAAAAAGGTGGGCACAAATAATACACAAGGCAAAGGTATGTTTCCTTAGATAGACATCTCTGCTATTGCATGTACCTGTGTTCTGGGGTCATAATACCACTATCCCACCAAGAATGTTAAATATGCGGTTTCATCTAATATCACTTGAAATACAGCAACTTGTGAAAGGAAGATACCTTCTGAGCAAGCAGCCTGTGTGATCTAACACAGAATCCATTTGCTAAGAAAATACTGCACCTTTCAGGCAAGGATCCTGCAAGCAATTAAATCTCACAAATACAGTGTGCAATAATTAGCATCTTTGTTTTCCTCTTTAGACACTGAAACAGGGCAATAAAGAAAACAGAAAGGATAATACCCATATACTAGGTAGAACAGAACAGAACCTAGGACTTCTGACTTCAAGTCCATGTTTTTTTATCTGCCTCATACAGCTGTCTCCAAACACTAGTTCTGTAAGTTTATTTACTCTGTAGTAGCCTGCAAGTATGTACTTTTATAATGAGATGCACTTCATTTATTTTTGTTATTTCATGGTATTTTTTCACTTTTAAAATATTTCCACACAATATGAAGTTAAATTTTGACTTAAGCTATTCAGGGATTTGTTATCACCTCTCTCTCTCTCTCTCTCTCTTATTCTCTCATTTTCAACATAAAATTTTAAATTTTATAGCTTTTCACAACCAGACTGAAGTTAATGACTCTTGAGATAGACTGAATTCCAGTACAAACCAACATACTGCACCTTGCAATATCCCCTCGATATAGAGATTTGTAGGCCCAGTTTGCAGGATCTGATTTCTTGTCTATTCTGAACGTTTCTGACGTGAAAGTCTGAATGTCATCAAGCCAAACAAAGCGATTGCTGGTAAGATTTGATGTTTTACTATCTCGACTGAAGGAAAAAAAAAAAAAGGAGAAATATTTGCTAAATATTTGTGGCACATATTCAGCATTTACAAAACCAGAAACGGTTGCATTTCTGTAGCTCATAGTAATTTACTCGAAGTTATGGTACATGAATCATTATTGTAAAGTTATTCACATGCTGACGAATTGGAAGTACAGTAAAGGGACCATCAAAACAATTAATATCAATAATAAAAAACAAACACTCATTGCTTTTCCAGGACTTCCATGATTATTAAAGGCAATAATCAGGTTTAACCACTTAATTTGTTGGTAAACTATAGTCTAAAATTGTGAATCTACACATTTCTATCAAACGCATGGATATAAAGTATAAAGTGGTTTATAAATTACAGTTAAAAAAATTATTTAAAGGGAACTTGCCACCAGTCTAAGAACTATGGGATACTTTGAACTCCTCATCAGAATTAATGTTCTAAATATGCAACCAGAATGTTATAATCTTGAGAAGCTTTCTAGAATTTCATACGACTTACTGCACTTAAAAAGTTGCAGTGAATCAGAGACAGAGCAGCTGATACTATTCAAATGACAGGAACTAGGGAATCAAAGAAAGGCAAAACGGCTGCTCAAACAAGCAAACCTGATGAGAAACAGGGAAGGGTGATTTATATGAAAAGTGGAAGAGAATTTCCAATAATCCTCACCCAGACTGGGATACTTTGAATGAGATGATCAAAACCCAATTGAATATAAAAAATGCAGGGCTACGTATGCCAAACTGGGATAGCCAGTACATTCACACAACCTCTTTTTCTGATCAAAGATCACACTATCCACCAGAAATCTATTTCCTTATTCTAAATAGGAATGGCATCCCCATTAATTACACAGTACTTTACAGCTCCTGGAATCAACAAACAAGATCAAATAAAACGATTTCAGACACTCAAATACCCACTTAGATGCAACATGAACAAGATGTATGAAACATACAGCCAATATCAAAAAATGGCTAAAGGCTGGATGTAATAAATACTGCTAGATTCGTACAACTCTTAATATGGGAAAAAAGGGAAACATTAACTTTGTGAAGAGGAAGGTATTATTATAAGAGAAAATAGCTGCCTTTTAAGTCACTAGATGAAGAATAATGTTAAATACCTCTTCAATGTCTCTCAGTTAATCAAAGGTCCAAGAAAGGAAACAAGAAGCTTAAAAATTTTTCAAAATAAGTCTCTATGTCTTTAAAAATATTTCATTATTGCCATTCCTGGTTTTGTTCTGAAGAGGAACACTGCCACCAGTGAGAATTTAATTCACTGAGTTACAGAAAGAGAGATAAACAGACTGAAATTGCATCTAGCACTACACTAAGCACATACTTTGCAGCTGCTTCTTTTTCACGACTACTACTGCTTCCTGTGGATTTGTCCTTGATGCTCTTAGTGTCCAGGTCTGATTCACTGCTACTGGAGTCCTCTCTGGTTTTCCTTTTTGTTTTCTTATGGTGGTGATGCTTTTTCTTTTTCGTCTTCTTACTTGTCTTGTCTAGATTCTCATCTGTATCGCCTTCCTCTGACGGATTTGATCTTGAAGTACTCCTGATAGAAAACAATTCCTTAAATACTTTACTAGTTTGAAAGAGAGAAGTGTGCAGTCCTTTTACCCTCTATCTTGATTCTTGTATTTTTGGAGACGAGAGCTAACAGCCACAAGCTATATGTATGAAATAAATCCACATTAAATGAAAACAACCTTTATTTTTTTTTTCTCCCCAGGTTCTGGAATTACTGAATTACCAGTCTTAAATTTTGAATTGTCAAAGACATTTTGATGTGTGAACTACATCAATATCCATCTGTTATCATCATCAAATTCAAGCATGCCTTGATTTTCAACCCAAAAAGACTTCCTAACTCCTTTGTTAAGCCGACTCTGATCAAGTTGGAAAGATCAGAAATCTTTTATGGATAACCCTGAAAAAGAGAAAACAAGTCCACTCTTTTCACTTCTTCCTTTACGATTTGCTTAAGAAATATTGAAAATATTTAAAAAATCACTTTCGGACTAAAAATTCAAACCGTATCTCTCAAGGAACCACTGTGGGTGACTTCAGCATTAATGTTCTCATATAAAATAATGTAATAATGAACACTACATGCAAATGACAACTAATTTATAAAAAAGTCAAAAAAAAAAAGGAGAGAGAGAGAGTTATTTTTGGCAGAAAGCATGCACTTCATTGTGTGTACGACCTGCACACCCATACTTAATGATCATCTGGAATGACATATGTCTTTGCTTAAGAACCGATATATCTAGTTCCTTTACTAAGACACAACCTCATTTTAAACTGTGTCTGAAAATATCTGGAATATTTCAGTGAAGAAAAAGAGTGACAAGGTTCAATATTCATAATACATTAGCAAAGAATATGCGTTGTTTCAGGAGCAGGGCACATCCAAAGAGAGCCTTGCACAAACCAGTGTCTTTATTTAAAAGTACTCTAGGAAAAAATAGATGCTGCAGGAGAAGCGATGAGCGAACTCTGTTAAATACACACTCTGGTGGAGTTACTGCTCACTGAACTGAGAGTATATGCTATTAATAAGCAAAAAGATAAATCAAACGGACATATTTCTCTGTGTATGTTTTCCTTTTCTGTGTCCAAATTCCTTTTCAAAGATTGAAATACGGCATTTTTTATTGTAGCATGCTATTTGAAGGGCATTTGTGAATTTCTTAGCTTCATAATATCAAAAACCTGAAAATATTTGAAGAAAAATAAATGACCAATTAAAAAAAGTTTTCTATCACTACCAGCAAGTCAATATAAATAGATGAATTTGTAGAAAGTTGGATTAATGTTCCAAACTTTGCAATGACTGCGAACTCCAATAATGGAGTAATGGTTCCATTAGTTACTAACTCTTGATTATAGTCTAGATATAGAGAGAATAACACCTATTCTAGTGCAGGTTGCATAATACTGCCAGTTCTTCAGTAGTTGCCCGCCTAAAGCTCCTTTTTTGTAAAAGAATATAATCAGCCACTTCAGTGATCAGGATGTTCTGCACAGCTGCATGTTATGTATGCAATATTTCATTAATTCACATATTCAGCTGGTTTTAAAAAAGTAAAAAAATTCCTATACTTTACTGCAAAATGGCTGATTGAACAGGTTTTCAGAGAGAAGTCACAAAGATGATACTCAATCTTTACATTATTTCAAGGGTCACTTAGGGCACTCAAAAGCTAATGAAGAATCATGAACACCCAGTTCCCTCTCACTGCCAAACTAACAATGATTTAAATGCAGCTGTGTTAAAAAAAAAAAAAAAAGGAAAATGGAATGTAATTATATAATTTCTCATTATTTTAAGTTACAGGACATGAAAGTATTATTCATACTGTTATACAAGACTCAGTTCAAGCCTTTTAAATAGTAAAAATGAAAACTGAGCAGTGAAACAAAAAGCAGCACTGAAAGCTCCTGAATTTGGTCACACATAGCAAAAGACAGGCAGGCCATAAGAACGAGGCTATTTAGAAAAACATTGAAATATGTTCTACCTGATTAGTGGTGATTTTTCAGGAGTGAGCTTTGCAGCTTCTGTAGTGTGCACATGCAGTCGTAGCGCATCCTCTGCTGAGAAGCTTGGGTTACTAAGCCAGTCTAATTCTGCAGGTAAAGAAAAAATGTGAGATAAATCCAAATCAGGTTGTTGTACTGTCTGAAAGTTGGAGATCCATCTAGTCAGCAGACAGCTAAACTCACAACAAATGTCACTAAGTCATTTGTAATAGATAAGCATTTTGGAAAGCAATCCATGAATTTTCCAATTTAGCAAATCACTGGGTTTCAACAAATAACAGGGAACTGGAATCTTTCTATAACATCAACCTAAGCTTTAATTAAAAAACAAAAAAAATGCTAGTTTATACAGTAAACATCACACCAGGAGAGATTTTGTTTATTAAAGATCCCAACCTGGACAGTAAAACTGAAAAAAAAATACAGGACAATTAACTGAAAAAAACGTAGTTAATGAATGCAACATACCTTATGCAAATTTAAAAAAAAAATACAAAAAAGTACTGCCTGTATGGGAAATATTTTTAACATAATCTTATTGAGAATTCTTACCAATAATTGGTATTCCTATCAGCTTTTCTCTGCATATAGGTCACAACATATAACTAGATTCCCAGTTCTCTAACCATTGAAACATCATTAACCTTTCACACAGCATTAAAAAAAAAAAAAAGCTAACTGACATTAATCATTAATTTTGATATACCAGTCAGCATTTAACATTTTACATCTATACCTGACGCTTTCAGGTCATCATCCAGATGCTGATAGGGTATGGAAGGGGTTTTTTTGCTAATTTGATCTTGATAATTTTACTGATACTAGAACACCTACAAAAGATATTTTTAGAATAAGCTTAAGTATGTGCAAGTTTATAGCAAGTTTTCTGCAGGCTCAAGGAATGTGATTTAGCTTAAGCATAGAATTTAACTGCAGTCTTTCAAGTGCCAAAGCACTGGAGATGACAACAGGAAGATGCTTTGTCTCCCTGATCACCCCTCATGCTCCTTACTACCATCTTAGCTCGGCGATCTTCATGCCACACTCTGGTCTTTGTGCCTTTGACTATACTGACCTCTAGCCCTGGCACAGCACTAACTCATTGCCTGCCATGTCAAATCTCTCTCCTCCTAGGAAAGCATTTATTTAAGAAACATCTCTTCATACCAAAACTTTCTGTCTCATGTCCCTGAATCATTGTTCACAAATGGAATTGAAGTAGAGCAGGCTGCAAAACACCTTGTAGGTTAAACCTACAGTTTAACAAGAAGTAAGAATCCCCAAGCAAAGCTCTAGCTCTCCTAAGGGACCATCCCAGCTCAGTGAAGTGACCTTCCCTGTTGTCTTATGTGAACTTGGATGTCTGTGCAATGCAGAACACACAATGCAAGGAATGAGAACTGGCAAGGACCAAAAGACACTTCCCAGAAAGCATCCCAACTGATACAATGCAGAACACTGCCATGCAGCAATTCTCAACTCATCAAAATAGGTAATGTAGACCAGTAAATAAAAATTCAGCTGTGTAGCTTCTCGGTCCTTCTGCCCAGCAACCAAAATGGACATACCTAGGGCAAACACATTGTCTCTGCACTGCAAAACATCACAAGAATCATTTTGTGCATTAGGATAATAATTTAAAGATATTAATGCAAAATTAGAATTAAACTGAGAACCTAAAACCATGATTCTTACTTGCCTATCTAAAAGATGATTAAAAAAAAAAAATTAATGTAAAATAATCTATCCTGACACAGAATCCCTCATTCTAAGTGTCTTTTTTAAAAATCTATAAATCTACCACAGAGCATTCTTCCAAAGCATTTGGAGAATTTAAAGGTTGAATATTTATGCTGGATTATTTCCAGGCAATATTTGACTCACCTACCAAAAGAACTATTTGCTCTGCTGGAGAATAGTATGTTATTCAAGAATAAGGTAATTTCTTACTGAGTTCCTGTAAGGGATAAATTAAGAAGCAACCTACAGGCTGAATTATTTCTAAGAACTGTATTTAATATTTCCAGGAAATATCAACTTGCTTTTCATAGACGATTCTGTAACAATTCCACATTCAAAATACATACAAATTCAAAAAATTCATATACTTGAGAACTGCATTATCCTATCAAGTTAATGACTGAATAAAGGCTGCAGTTTTACGCAGAGTTCTGTCTTATACCTGAGACTAATGTGATTTTGATTAAAAATAACAGTATCTTCCATAAATTATTCTCCTTATTTTCATAATGAGGAAGTGGCATAAAGGAACACAGGAGCCAACTGTATGCCTGACATACTGTTCTCATTAATTACACTCTTGTCTTCCTTAAGAACAGATGAACTCAGAGCAAGTACATTGCTCCACATTACTCCAAATATAAACTAAATTCAATATCTGTGGACTTATAACTTGGAAGGTTCATTAAAATGATCTAACAGTACAAAACTAGAACTTACTAGCCACACAGACCTCCTTAAAATCATTACACCTATTCGAAAGATGTATTACACATTTAATTTGTGTTTGTCAGATCTGTAATAAGAACTGTCAGACAGAAAAGGACACTTTGTATCCTTAGAGCTTTTCTTTATTCTTAATTAATGATTGTTTCTCTATGCAATGTGTAAACAAATCATTAGGAACATTCAGGGAGGGCTAAGATACAAGTATTTATTGTTACTTAGTTTCATAGTGGAAACAAATGGAATATGAAATATGGCTCTAAATGACCCTCTATATATTAATACGCCTTAATACAATGCTAGCTTAAGGGAGCTTTCAGTCAAAAGCTAAGCTAAGGCAGAGTGAAGTTAAATAATTGTCTTTAAGTTATATGTTAGTGACAAAATTCAAAATTCAGAATTCAACAGCTGCAAATTTCAAGACATTGGAAAAAAGCTTCCAAGATAAGTCTAACATTTAAGCTCTTGATTTAAAGTCTTGTAAAACTCTGTAGGTGAGAAAATAGGCTTTTAATTGATTTCAGTTGTATAATATTAGGTCCTCCAAAGATTAATGCATATAAGGATATTTTTCTGTATTAGTTGGCAGTTTAAACACTTAAGTTAGGACAGAACAAATTAGGAAAAAAAATGTATATCACAGAACACATTACTTTTTTTAGCTTTCAGTCTTAATTTTGAGGCACTACAATTCCAAAGAACTTCCAATTGGAAATATAGACCCTAAGGAGGACTAAAAGTTTCAGTCTTTGAAAATTGCACAATAAAAATTTCTCTTTAAAATGTTAATCATATTGACAATAATAAACAGGGAGAAAATAAATAGGACAATAAAGCTTCAGCTGTTTTAGAAGCCACAACAAAATGCGGGGCTGATCACCCCCTTGAACTTCCCTGAGGCACAAAACACACTGACAGAGTACTACAGGCCATTGTCGATCTGTCAGAAGAGTGGAAAGCTACTTTCTCTGTTTAAAAGGCTGTTCTAAGACAAGAAGCACATTCCTAGAAATATATTAAAAAAAAAAAAAAGGATGAATTGGAAAAATATTCGACTTCCTCTGCTTCCCTCAAAATAAAGTCAACAAATTTATCCTGCAGGTCACAGAATGATGAAGCCCGAATTTGAGTTGTGTCCTACGTCCTTTATACTCCCTTACACTGTAACGTCTTCAGGTATTCACGTACAGTACTTTCTAAAGTCCTTTAATTTTTGGTGGGGCAAGAGGGAGCCTTTGCTGTGTCAGGTTCTGATCTCCAAAGACATTTATTAACTATCTAATGTGTATGCACAAGCCCATCTATACTGACAACAGTTCAATTCATGTTACAGCTTCTCTTTCAGCAGTAACAGTTATTTGGATTTCTTTTTTTCCTTTTTTTCTTCTTTTTTTTTCTTCTAAGCAAATGGCGACTTTCACAGACTGCCTTTATTTTTGCCACTTCTCTCTCTCACCCACAACAAATTTGAAAAAACTAAAGCTTCTGAGGGATAGATGTTAGGAAGCTGACTGGCAGACAGATGCACAAGCAAGCACGTGCAAGATTCACTTCCATAGGAAATCTGCCTTAAAAAGAGGAAAATAACACGCATTATCACCATAATCTGCTGTGAACAAATTTCTAAAATCTGGATTTGTGTCAAGTTTACCTGACCCTGTATATTATTCCCTTATACTGGTGAAGTCGCTCACTAAACTCAGTACGATATGCTTACAACAGTAAACACAGTCAGAATAAGCTGTATTTGTGATATTCTCATTTACTGTTTTAGGACCTCAACAAAGGAAAAATGACCTTGAGAGATAAAGTCAAACATTAATCCCCTGGCTGTGCCTGTAGCTTGGTTTTACCTGAGCTGCTAAGCTCAAATTGCGTTATTTTAAAACACTAAAGAATCACACTGAAAGAGCCAACTCTTGTAGCTCAGTCATGATGCTTTTGTGGATGCACAAGGGAAATGTTTAGAATCCTCCAACTACAGTATTTTCTGAACAGTTTAATCAAACTAACTTTATATTCTGGGAAGAACTGAGGAATTTTTTCCATTACACAACATGCATGTCAAATTCTCCTCATAAATAATCTCTAGTGAATCAGTTAGTTGAAAACAAATACTTCAGAAATTAAAATGCATTCCCAATTTTAAAATTTTACACTTCTTAAATCATTTTCCTTGTCAAATGCCTAAAAAAGTTTAATATTTGCAGAGACAGGAGTTACATTCTTAAAGATCTTTTCTAATAAACCACATGTATCATTTACTTCTACTAGCTGCATTCACGAGCGCAACAGCAGCAGCAGTCCAATGGCATTCCTTGTACTCCTTCCCAAGCCAGAAAAGATTTACAGTGCACATCCACAGAGGCAGCTTTTAAGATTTGGGCTGCACCTTCTCAAGCTCTTCAGAATTCTGAAAAATCTGCCTTCAGTAAAAAAAAATATCATCCTAACTACGATATAATTCAGATTGTAAATAATGCTCACTACTGTCAGGGAGGCAGTTAGTATCATTGCTCTGTTCAGGAGTGTTACTAATATATTTGTAATTCAGTTCTTACCAAAAACTAATTAAACTTGACAATGTAATTGTCAAGGAAACATATGTGAGATTATTTTGCACTCTACAGGTGGCTGAACTAGCAGGGCAGTGAGAGTGTGCAGCAGTACTTGCTTCAGGTATCACTTAATTTATAACTGGTTTAGGAAATTTTGTAAGAAAAAAAAAAACATAGAAAGAATGAAACGTGGAAAGAATATTATTACCCTAACTTCTGTAACACTACAAGCAGTCCTTAATGACTGCAAGGGCACCTCAATTTTGCATTAAAAACAACATTATCTCTTGTGGACTTTGGCTTCCTATCAACTCTGAGAATCATCTATCAGAGAGATACCAGAGTTGCCAGTCAAGTTCTCAAGTTCTCACAAGCTGAACATGTGAAATTTGATATTTGCCACTATAAAAGAAGTTCTAAGTTAATACTTAATTTTTATAACTTGCAGTGAGTGAGGTACTTAACAACAAAGTGCAGTATGATCTATAAAGTAAAATGAGCAAGAGATGTTCCCTAAAGTTTTGTCCATGATACTCTTATAAAGAACTTTCAATGGACCCCCCCTAAAATGCTCAAGAAACAGAGCTAATCAATGGATCTAGACTTGAAAGTCAGTCTTAATCTCTTTTTCTGTGATTTGATCTTCCTGACAGGCATTGTGTGGTGACACAGAATATGAATAACAAGTCTAAAGGCTTAATTCACAGATTTTTAAAATATAAGCAAAAGTCATTATTGCTAGAGAAGTCTGGGTGTTCCTCTGCTTGGCACAACGGCTTCTCTCATTCCTACAAGCTGTAATGTGGCATCTTCTTGTTATCCATTTATCTACTGTTCCCTGCACCAAGTACCATTATCAGAAAGACCTCCAGCATGGCTAAAACGTCTCTGTACTGCCAGGGTAGATATCAACAGCTGCAATACCACCCATGCATACACAGACCTGGTTAGGATTTGGAAGGTAGCAACTACCACCCTGTTGTTCTGCAGTTTCAGAAACTCAAAATACTGAGAGGGGACCAGATGTACACAAAAATTAGCCTATGCTGATGAAACAGACAAAGGGGGGTTACAGGACTGCAAATCAAAAGCCATCTCCCAACAGAAATCAGTGTTCTAATTGGGCAGATACCAGAGA
Source organism: Crypturellus undulatus (assembly GCA_013389825.1). NCBI lineage: Eukaryota > Metazoa > Chordata > Aves > Tinamiformes > Tinamidae > Crypturellus > Crypturellus undulatus. The sequence goes on from VWPW01017968.1 coordinate 307,843, forward strand.
GCTTGGTAACACACAGCAGTTCTTCATTCATTTAATAAGGTAAAACTTGCTAGAAAGCAACCATGATAGCTGAAATATGTTTTGGGCACACAATGCGTATGCCCAAGCGGGTACGTATGCACGCACACATAAGAATGTTTACTGTGTACGAGGGAGCGCATCCCAAACGGCAGCCCCCACGCAGAGGCCTCAGCAGCGGGACTGCACGGCCCGGGCCAGCCCGTAGAGCCACGGGGCGCCCCGGAGGCGGGGCCCCAGCGGCCGCGCCGCCCTCCCGCGCGCGG
>VWPW01017968.1:308135-332918 GCA_013389825.1 Crypturellus undulatus
GCGGGACCGACCCCAACGGCCCCGCGCGCACGGAGCGAGCGCGTCACCACGCGGGGGCGGGGCGGGTGCAGCGCGCAGGCGCGCGGCGGGCCAGGCTCTCCCGTTCCGTCCCGTTCCGTTCCCGCTGCAGGGCGGCCGTCTTAGCGCGCGCTAAGAAGGCGGGAGGCTCGCGGAAAGGCTGGTCCGGTGAAGCGGGTCCCGCAGGGCGGCAAGTGACTGCGAAACGGCCTCCCGAGCGCCGGCTTCCCGAGCGTCAGCCCGCGGAGCGCTGCTGGAGAAGGGAGGACTCCCGCAGGACTTTACCTCTCCGGGAGCCGCCGCTGCTGCTGGCCGGGGCCTCTCCGGGCTCGGCAAAGGCCGGGAAGAGCGCCATGTCCCAGCCCGCCTCCACAGCCTCTGCGCGGCCGCGCAAGATGGCGCCCGGGCGCTGAGTACGCTGGGAGGTGTAGTCCCTCCGCCCCGGCTCCCAAAATGGCGGCGGGCGGGAAGGCTGCGGCGGAAGGAGCTCACGACGCGCGAGTTCATGACTAAATTCTAAAAAGGGAATTTCAGAACTAAAGCTTAACTTGTCACATTCAATTATTAACCTTCTTCCTGAGAGAACTTGCATCATCTGTCCGAGTGAATGTTTGTCTTTCTTGCTGTCATAATTTCTTCTAATAGTTTTACAATTCATTAGCAATTCCACCCAAATTTAACAAGAAGGTAGAGGTTGTTACGAGTGTAGAAATTCCATGAAAACAGTTACCAATGGAGAGCAGGATTTTCAGGAAGGGGAAGACCCTGAGACATAGTAAATCAAAGTATGAGAGGCCAAACCACTGGAAAATTCAGGCAAATAAAGCCTCGTTATTCATGGAACTATTTGTTATAATCCTATTTGAACAGGTACTGAAATGCGTAGATGTTTATTCTGTAACCTCAACACTAGGAAAACTATACCAGTCTACAGAAAATCCTTTTCTTTTAGGAACTGGACACAAAGCCCATCAGAGAGGTTGGCACTCTAGATCCCAGATAAACTAAGCAGATTTCATGATAAAGCCATTCACTTTATTTGTTGAAATGTCATTATTCACATTGTTTTAAGTATTCATAATGATGGTATCTGAGAATTTCTCAACAAAATATAGAAAGAGAAAATGTGTTTTCTGTGAATAAATTAAACGACTGAGGAGTTTTTAAGAATCCTAAATAAAAACCTGCATCCTGGACATTAGCCGTAACTATAATAGGGATAAATTAACTAAGGGTTTTATTGTTTTTGCCATGCATATTTTATTTTGACATTAAAAAATTAAATACATATTGAACACTACTAGAGTCTTCATGAAGGCAATATTTCCCATTATCAGAAGCGGAAGTTAAATGTGTATGAAAATTGATTATATTATTATGTTATTTTTTGTTTATTATTTATCATTGGTTAAAATCAGGCCTTTGAAATCTTATGTGTTGAATTTCCCTGGCTTACTAAGTGAACCATGGCCATCCTGAAGAATAAGTTGACTTCAAAATCTTTAGTTACACATGTAACAAGCTTTATTTTGCAGCTTATGTCTTATAACCCAGCAAAATGCATTTCAGTAATGTTATATGAATATTTTATTAAGCCTTCACAAGCAAAACATACTATCCTAAATATATTAATGAAAAAGTTGTCTCAACTCAGTTGTGTCAAACCTTTTTCCTCTCCCCTCCCTTCCCCTCCCCTCTCTTTTTTTGCATAATCTTGTAACGATCCTGACCAAAACACCTTTCAATGTCTGTCACCTGAAATAAAGTTACCTGAAATACTCAGCTTTGTTACTTCAGTTCTGTCCTACTAATGGGAAATCTTCAAGCCTTTTACAGTATTTACAGAAATACACAACAGCCATATACATGACTTACTCCTAGTAACAAGACAATATCTTGTCTATCTATATCTTATTAAAGATTATAAGATTATTATATTGTAAGATACTATAATATCTTATTAAAAAAAAAGAAACTGCAGTTTGCCCTTAGGGTGTTCAACTCTGTTATAGTCAATATCAAACTTTTAAAATAATTTCTATTCTTTGGAAAGCCTTATTGTTGACTAATGTACATAGCTGCTAAGAGATGTAATTGTCGAAGTTGCTCTAATACTTGTGAAAATTTTACTGAAAATTAAATGCTGTTAATAATTTTTGATTGATTTGGAGCCTGATTTTGAGTGTGAGTTTTCTGAATTTTTGAATTTCTGAATGAAAAATCATTCTGAGGGCAAAAAAATCTCTCACCACTCATATTATTACAATAATTTTAATAGTTGTTTCTGAGTGTGACTTCCAGGAACATGGTGGAGCTTGGGTCCCTCACCAGGGCCTGAAGAGCTACATGCAGGTCATTTAGTTTTTGGCATCAGACAACTAATTTATATTCTCCTCTTTCATGCCCTCCATACAGCCTCACCACCTTCAGCCTCCACCCTCACCATACAGCCCATGATAGTGTCTTTCACTTCCTTCCTATTTTTCTTGGTGCTTTCTCCATATTTTGTATTCTGTAGTGGTGTTCTTTCTTACACTCTGATGATCTAAGAGTCTGTGGCAAGATTAGGTTTATCTCACTAGAAGATAAAAAGAGACAGGAGGACTTCTTTTCATATGCAAAGGCATACAAAAAAAAAAAAGTATTGTAAAAGTTTAGAAGCCTGTAAGAGCTTAGCTGCATTAAAAACAGGAAGTGAATGTCAACTGCAGAGCTAGAGAGGTGACTTGATGTATTTCCATGCACTCTCTTTGGCTTTCCTTAACTAATACTTCTTTGGCATAGGTGAGCAGGCTTCCCCTTTTAAGCTTCACCGGCCTTCTCAAGACTCATTTGGGTACCGTTGTAAGAGTGTAGAAAATAAGTGGTTTTAATACGTTCAACAATGAGAGAAATTGGGAAAATGTAAAAGGAGGGCGCTATAATTTTATCTTTCTGCAGTGAGACCTATGGGACACAATGAGGTTTCTAATAACACAAGCTCTTTTTCTTATAGCGTGCCAAGTTTCCAGCCTTCCTCTATGTTTTCTCAGTCTCTTATCAGGTTTCTTTCACTAAGAAATCCTTTTGTCTGTGCCAACGCTACTCAGATGCATTGAGATCCACTGAGCAATTTTAATAAGGGCAAATTTTTTGTTGAGACCCATTGAGTAAGCAGCAATGTGGCAGCTCCAGTTTCAACTCCACCGGGTCCCGCACATACCTGCTGTCAGAGCAGTCCCATCCCATGGCAGACCAGGCCACCAGGACAGTCGGGAAGAGAAGCTCTCCTGCAGGAGCACACAGGACATCACGAGTTAGGATATTCAGTGATGCCCTGATGGTCCTTCTAGCTGCTTGCCCCACTCCATTCCCCCTCCAAGCTCTTGTTCTGCTTCCCACACCTGCCCTTGCAGCCGGGCGAGGAAGAGGACTAGACCTCGCTGAACACAGATGTGAGCCACAGTCACAGCTCCCGCCGAGCCCGCTCTCCTCCCTTCCTATTTTATTTCCCCAGGCAAACAGATTCATACCGCAAGCAACAAGTGTAACACAGCTAGAACGTTTTATAGAGCTCACTCTCATCTCACACTTTTGCTGTTTTTCCTTTTTTTTCTTTTTTGACAGGTGCAGCTCAAGAAGATAACTTCCAAGAAAAAATATCCTCTTAAATGTTTTGGTATTGTTCTTTCAGTCCTCAAAACTGACAGATCAAAACTGAACATAGTCTTTTATGCAGAGATTTTGAAAAGTCATATTATTATTCATGGAAATACAGTATTCTGTTGCCTTTTTCTTCTTACAATGTATTAAATAATACATGAATAAAATCCTAGCAGTCTAAATCATTAATAAAACAGAGGTATAAAATTTCATGGAAGTGGTACATATATTTTCCTTTAAAAGAAAAATTACATAGAGAATAAACCTATATAAGTTTATCTTTGTACATTCACGATTGCTAATTTTTTTACAAAGGCTGTCATGCAGTTTAGGAATGATCTTCCTAAAGGTTTATTTTAGCAAACCTGGTACTCATTTACTGTTTCAAGTTCTATCTATAAAATTTTAAGTTATGACAAGCACTGTATCGAATGCCTTCTGAGTAGGTGAACTATAATAGGTATTTTTGTGATGGACATATGCAATAAACATTATTGGTTAAGTTCAGATATGCATTCTGATTCTACACTTAAAATCCCTAAGGGAGACTTTTGCATTGTATTATTGAAGCTGAAAAGCAGTGCTGGCCTTTAACTCTGAATTAAAATCAAGGTCAGATTTGCCCTGTATTTGTGTATAAAATATAAGATGCTTTTTCAATAGAATAAAACAGAAATAATCAAATAAATACAAGAAATCTCAGCTTTTAGGTCATGATCTAGATAGGCCTGTTAGGTCTTTAGACACAAATCTCTATCTCGTGGTTTTAGTTCTGCTGCATGTGTGTGTATAGTATAAATGATATATGTACATAAATTAAAAAAAAAATCTTGATATTACATTTACAGGGATTTTTACTGCTGAGAACAGAATTAAGCCCAGAAGGAAGGAGGTATTTTGCAGACACAGGCAGAACATTCTGTTTGTTAAAATCCTCCACTAGCGTTTTATACAAGTTTTCTCAGAGTGAAAAACAGGACTAGATCGAATTTTAAAAAGTTCTGAATGATAAGAATTCCCTATAGATCCAAAATGCAATTTTAGCCAGTTGCTGTTTGTAGAGCAACAGAGGCAGGAATTTTAATTCGGTTCCTGCAAGAAAAACATTCCATCCTTTCTGTCTCGTACCCAGGAGGCCCACTATCATTCCCTTTAACACAGGAATAGATCTTCCCTATAAGAAAAATGCATTTGACATACTTCTTTTATTCACAAATCAAACCAAATTAGTGTTGCATGCTATTCAGACAGAAAACATTTAACTCATTGCACTGTTTTGAGGAGACTTTGCGTCTTCATCTGAAGCCACGGATGAAGCTTCTAGATACTTTTTTGTTTGTTAGTTTGTTTTTCGTTTTATTTTCTATGCTGGGATTGTAGAATCAGATATTTTAATATATGCTTACATATAAGCCTGCTCATAAATGCCATTTTGAAATCTGCTGGTCTTTTCTACCCACAACTTGTGTCGAAAGAGAGTTCCAGAACCTCCATTTTTCTGATGGTCAGAAGCATCCTGATTTCCTGTTTAATTTCATTCATGCTCTGTTTATATCCATTTGCATCGCTGCCAGCATTGTCCTGTGGCTTAAAATAGCTCTTCCTTCCCCAGAGTGTTTACCTGGATGAACTCTATGCACATTCAGTAATCATATACCACTCAGCCTTTCTTTCATTAGCATTCTCTTCACATAGATTGGTTGTTCAATCCACTCAACCTCTTTGCACTTTTTCTCAGTTCACAATCAAAGGCAGAATTGTACACTATATTCCAGGCTCCGTGATACTTTACAAAATGGCATTATACTTCTCAATCTCTACTGAAAATCTACAGAATTGCATTTATCTCCTGGGTGGCTGAATAATACCAGGGACTCATAATGACCCAGTGATCAATTATTACATTCTGGCACTTTACAATCTATCACTTCCCCTGAATGAAACCTCTGTTTTATCATAAAATTTTATTATTAATTTCTAAAGATATGGCCTGGTGTTTTCTATTAAATTTATTCTATTTCTCCAGGCTAAGTCACCAGTTTTCTAGGAAGGGCATTCTTGAGACAGCATTTTGTAGACAAGGCCTGTTAGTTTTTGTCATTGGCAAGTTCAATTAGCACTTTTTTTTTTCTTTTTGCCACTGCCTTAATAAATAAGATTGATCTAAATGCTGGTATAACGACCTCCATTTTAAACTTTCCTCCAGCTTCATAGTTCTCTTAACACAGACTCACTGTCATCTCTCTTTTAGCCAGTTCTTTACTCAGTAATTCTGGTACTACTTAACATTTCAAGTAATAATTTCAGAAGCATTGCAAGAGCTTAACAGATAAAATCAGTTGGATCTATCAGGCTTTCCTCTGTTAGAATTCTATTACTATTAAAGTAGTCACAGTCTACTTTAGTAAACTTGCATTGAATTTTACCCCATCCTTTATTTATATCCATATCAAATATATCCTATATATCCATATTGTTCATTTTCTTCAAAATTCTTTTAAAGCTTTGTGTGTTATTTTAGACTAGACAGAATAACTGCAAATATATTAAATGTTTTTCATTTTCTCTAATTGCATAGTTCTATTGCAACATAAGAGATGGATTAAAATCTCTGCTATGTAAAACTTCATGCACTGCTGCTTTCATTAGTCAGTAATGCTCCCCACTTGAGCAAGATGAGCTCTTCTAGTTTAGCTTCCAAGTCATGGTTCTTTTCATTTATAAACATATACATACAGAAATATATATATTCTTTTCTAGCAAAAACCACATCTTTGACCTTCTTCTCTACATTTTGTCCTTCTTAAATACTGAATAAAAGTACTAATTACGCTGGGGATTTACCTTATTTATTATCTCTGTGGTTTCCTCCCCACCCCCCTTTTGTTTAGTAATTTTACATATATTGCTACTTCTTTTGCCTTACTTTTTTGCAAGATCTAGTTATGCTTTAGGTTTGGCAAATGTTCCTTGATACCTGCACCTCCTAGCCTCCAAGTCATAGCTTTCTTCATTCGTTTCATTCATTTCATTCATTCATTTCTCTTCTCCACTCCTTATAGGCCCTTTTCTTGTTTCACTGTTGAGGTGATTACTCATCCAGCTTCTATACTTGGAATGTAAATTCCAGATATTTTTTGCATCTCTGAGTTAGACAAATTCCAGATCTCTGTCATGTTTAAGTCTCTGATTTATTCAGTCCATGCAACTACATCAATTACTATGTCTACTCCACCAAAATTTGCTCTTCTGGAATGAAAAAGCCCTCCAAAGTTCTAATTACTAAAGCAGCTTTGTTTATTCCTCTGTTTCATTTGGACTTATCATCCAAGTGAAGATAAAAGGGCAACTGCTCTGTTTGTTCTATAAATCCAACCATCTCCTTCCCCACTTTTGCTACCTACTAAAATCAGTCTAAAATAGCATCAGTTGGTGCTCAGTGGAGAAAAAAAATGCATGAGTATCTGGGCTCTTCTCTACTGGTATTTGTTTTCCACTGCCTATTTGGTTAGGTGTATTTTTGAATCTCTTTGAATGTCTTTTTGCACTGCAAAACTAATTCCATTAAAGTAATTCCATTAGTTTAGCTATGAACAGGACAGCAAGCCTTCCTCCAGAAACTGCTAGAAAGTTTCACTTTTATAAGTAGTATCACTTTACTGGTAGTAAGAAGTTTTAATACCAGATAATTTGTATAATGCTTGAGTTGTATGCAGCATCATCTGCCTGACAGGATGCTGACAGTCGATATTACTGGAATTGAAACTAGTTGATACTCATGCAGTAAAAAAAAACCCTGCAACATAACGAACTGGCATACTGCTATCCTGAACTTTTATACTCTCCCTTTAGCACAGAAGATTATTATGCCTATAAGAATATCAGCTTAATATACCTAAATTAGGATGGCACTACTAAGTTATGATAATATATTAACTAGGACTAATCAACTATATGTTTATTAAAAAAGAAATGCCCTTTATCTGATTAGCAGTGAAAGTGCTTTTATACACACTGCAATTATTCTATTAAAGTGCATCTACTTTGGGGATAGTCAACAATAGGCTGTACAACCTTGAGAATAGGAGAACGGGTAAGCAAAGGAGCATGTGTAGGCAAGTACACTTGGTAAGCAGTATAATAGCATCTGGAAATTTAATTTTCATATAGATAAGACAGGACATTCATTTTATGATCTTTCCTCAAAGGCACTATCATACTTCTTCCATACACTTCTCTCTCACCTTACCTGTCCCTCAATGTATTTCTACACCCGTCAAATTGCATAAAAGCCAGTTCTTTTGGCTCAGAAGGCTGGAAAAATGCTTTGCATGCATAAAATGTTTTAGGACAAGCATCAAGTGTGATAGTAATTCTAACCTAGTTCTTAATGAAATAAAACAGGCTAGACCTGATTAATTTGAATGTCTGTGTACTTTCTGCAGGGAGTTAATGGAAATATACATGTGTGTGTTTATATACTATATTTGGTATGTACACCATATTTGATAATATATAATTATTTTCTCTCAGCTTACCAGTTTTGTTCAAAGCTGCTGGGCTTTTGTGAAGCCTAGGACCATTTTTGCATCTTCTATTTCATTATCTGAAATAGTATCTCCCATCTGTCCATAAAAAGTCCTTTTTGCTTAGAGAGCTTGTCACCTTTTCATTTAGAAAAGTGTGCTTGTAGCAGTCTTTTAATTTTAAGAGAACACTGTACCTTGGTATTCCAGAGTATTGGTATTGGTCCATTGGTATTCCAGATTTGTTAGCAAACGAAAGTAATTAACTTTTTATTGCTGCTCAGTAAATAACTAAGAAAAGTAAATTAATAAGATTAGTAGTTGGAGATAAGCCTGGAGATAAGTGTGTTCAGATAATCAGCACAGTATGTTCAATGAGGTGTTAGAGACATGGATGACTTGGAGGAAGGCATGGAGGAAAGGGAGGACAGAAAGCGATGGGGATGGCCAGAGTTAAAATATGGGAGCTGCTGGATGCTTTTTTTAAAATTAACAGCTCTAGCCAAATGGAGGTTCCTGGTAATAGGATTTGTCCTACTCCGGTCAGGAGAAATATAGTCTGCTGAGGTGCTCTCTGATATTGAGGGATCTTTTCCCTGGGGATGCCAGTTGTGTTGCGATAGCCAAATTGGGTGGGAGGTTTCTCCAGCGGCAGACTCCCAACCTCATTCCTGCCTGTCTGGGAAGCAGCTCGACAGCCAGCACTTCCTCTGCTTGTCAAGGGAATTTCCTGATCCCTAGCAAAGCTCCTGCTGTGTATTTCTTCATTTCCTTTGGATTTTTTTCCAATAACATTCTCTGCACATAAGGTCACTCACCCTCTTAAGGAATGGCTAGAGCTATCCAGACACTACTCCTTGAGCTGACCTTTGGAGCCTGATGATCAGCTTTTTCCTTTTCTTCTCCTATTTCTACTCCTGCCCTCCGCCAATCAGTTATTTTTCCCCAACATGGGGAGCAAAGCAAGAAGAGGAGGCCACAAGGCCAAGAAGGGTTTCTGCCACACTTTCTGGCCCTATAGCCTACACTGTATCTGTGGGGCAGAGAACCCCCTCATGGCCATTTTATTCGCAGCCTTTTGTTTGCTGAAGCCTTTGACAAGGATGAATGAGAAAGCCAAGGTTCCCTAGTGTTCATTCCAAGCCAGCATGAGATGCTTTGTGTCTGGCTGAAGCCATATAGTATTTTGGAGAGTACCACGCTCTGTGTGGTTTATAATTTTTCAAGCCTGCAAAATGGTAAATATATAATAAAACAAAGATAACACAGTTTTCATGTGCTACAAAGAAACCATTCTATTTATTAATCCCTAACTTTAATTACAAGGGTGATGGGGGAAGCCTTCCCTCTAAAATTCCAGTTACTATCAACTATTTTTCATTTTTAACATCTCACCTGCACAGAAAAGACATGTTTGGTGATCTTGGAGGTGGTGCTTCTACTTGTACCGTGGGATCACAGCGCACCAAGGAAGCAGCGGTCCCTCCACACGGCGTGCTGCAGTCACGCCTCTCTGCTTCCCTCAAAAACACATCCACCGCAGGCGGGCTTTGGGCCAGCTGGAGCCAACTCCATGTGGAGACAGCTGAAGCGATCCTGGTACGCAGGATTGTGGGAGGCCTTTTAGGTCAGGCGAATACGATACACATGCACGGATCCAGTTTGGATATTTGACCCAGCAAGCTCTCCTAGAGGGAAGAGAGGAGATAGATAGCACTGAGGCATCAGCAACAAGCCGGGCCAGTTTCTGGAGGGAAGTATGGGAGCAAAATGGAAAGGCCAAAGTGTCATAGGTGACACCACTAGCAGGGCATTTACACTACAAAGTGTTACTTGCAAAAGAAAACAGGAAACATTACAATGACGAGCAGGCTGGTCAGAGCCTTCCATCCCTGGCCCGGCTCCAGGCCACGGAGCTAGCTGACACTCAGCATCCAGCTGAAGCCGTAAGCTGCTATTTTTTAGTTTCCGCTTATACTGCTACCCCAAAGCTCGCAAGTACTATAGTTTCCTACAGGCGGTGATAGAGCTATCAGCTCTCACAGTGGAAGTATATTTTAGTGTTAGATGGTGACTTTGCAGCTGACTATTCTGCATTATTTATATTGCATCCTAAACGTGTTTATCAGTATAAAAAATAAACAGATCAATATAAAAAAATAAAGATTCTGCTAGAGAAAAGCAAGTCAGTTTCCTTGGGATGCCTTAGTTAATAGAAATTAATAGAAGCAATTTATTTACCTTTAGCTCCCAAACTCTCTCTGGGTAGTTCTATTCTTAAAAACTTTTTTTTTCCCCCCAGCATTTACGATGCCACACACAGGATCACAGCAGCTTTCAGATTGTTGCCTCAGGCCAGGAACTGTTTCTAAAGCCTGTGACAGCCAGGTAGGCTGGCTGAGCCTCCTACTGTCCGTACCTGCATCTGACCCAGTATTAGTACAGCTTCTTCCCCTGCTTGGCGTTTAAACTGAAATGACTACTAATTGTTCCTTGTGCATTCTGAATGGAAAGTGGCTCATACTTTCCACAAAATGGCTGAACTGTCCAAATCTCAAAACGGTAAAATGGTCTGCGTACTTCATTTTAACATACTGTCAAACAAATCCCTTTGGGATTGCATAGAATCTCTTCGCTTAGCCAGATATCGCAGGCAATCCCATGTGGCTATCCAGCAAAGCCAAGAGAATTACTGCAGGGATGGATTTGGCAGGACAGCATTTTTGACCGGGTTCCCTAAAGCAAGAAATCAGCACAAATGTACAAATCTGGCTGAGTTTGAAGGTTCTCTTTTGCAGCCATCTGTGCAGGCTTCTATTGTTAAACAGGAGTAACACAAATTCTGCACAAAATGATATTCGTTTATGTATGCGTTTAGGTAGAAAAAAATTACACAGAATTGGGAAAGCTGTAAATAACAAGGGGAAAAAAAAAAAGCTTTGAATGATGATGACGAAACGCACAAAATAGTACACCTGACCAAAAACCTAAGCGTCCAGCTTAAGACGTCTTGACTCTGCAACTGATCTTCTGAATCCTGACACGATGTCTTAAGCTAAAAGGCACTGCTAGCTGAAGACAGTTTACTGTGTGTTCATTTTTCAGAAAAAAAAAAGTATATATAAAGCTGAAATGATGCTTCCTTTATAATGATACATAAAAAAAAAAAAAAGTAGCATTTTTGTAGAAGTAGTAATGTTCTCCATTAATGTTTGCCAGATCAATGAGTAATTACATGGTGGAACCATAGAACTGCAGAAACCCACTGAGGTCAAGAACTTAGTAAATTCTAAAAACATATATAAGTAACAAAATGCTCAGAGCTGTGCTTGCTAATTATTCTGGAAGGATTATTAAATTTCATGCTTCAAATTTAAGAAAATGTCTTTCTATTAAAAATCAGGATTTGATCTCTTAAAGGGACAGACTGTCTCCTGTCCAGAGCAGTGAGTAATTCTTGCATTCCCTCTGGAGCACTTGATCTTGCCATACCTGTAGACAGATACTGAGTGAGAGAATCTCAACTCTGATCCAGTATGGTATTTCATGTGTATCAGCCTCTAAGATTCCTGTGACATTCTTGCTGTTTGGGAGTTAAAAATATATAGTTATTGCTTCACCATTTTGCTTTATTAGTAGAAAATATTTCAAGGAGGATGTGTGGAAGTTACGGTACCAGTTTGTGGATTTTATTAGCACACCAACTCAACTGTTTTTTTAATCTCTGCAGTCACAGACTTTTTTAATGCAGCTTCGCACAGAAGCTCAATCCACATTCTGCTCTCACTCCTGTTGGGATCAGCTTCTGATCAATTTATGTAATGGAATAAAGTGAGGGTTTAAGCACACATTGAATTATCAACTGAGTACGCACAAATCCAAACAAAATCAGTATTTCTATTAATTAACAACCCTTCTTTTTTTAAAAACTTCCTCAAGATCTATTTGCGGTCAGTCCTTTCACAGCTCCTTCTCCCTTACCTACATGTAAGCGATCCCTTGCAAGGAGCAGTGCGAGCAGCAGATACGTACACCTAAGGAGTGGTACCAACTCACCTGATCCGTGGCAAAAGCCCTGCCAAAAAAATTACTTACAAAAACTATCCCCCTTAGGTTGCAAACATTCCCCATGCCTCCTGCCTACACTGAGCAGCACTCTGAAACAGTGAAGGGGAACCCACCCCTACACCAGGAGCTGCTTGTGACAGCACTGGCACTGATGGGCAGGGATTGCTGCTGGCCTACAGCTCTCGCCTTTCAGCAGCACCCCTGCTGCCTAGGGAGCTCAGGCAGAGCTGTTTTCCCCAAGGCTCTGGGAATGAGACAAGGTAGGAAACGTGGAGGGAAGCAAGGGGATGTAGCTGACTTCTTTATGTGGAGATGAGGCAGGCAGGTTAAAATTTACGGTTGAGACTTCAGTATGTGATGCATGGATAGAGTTCCCTAAGTGGTACAAGTGGGAAGGGAGGTGTGGATGTGTTGGAGAGGAAACTTTTTTTGTAAATGGGGAATAACTTTGTTCGTTCTTACCGAGACCAGTTGTGCTAGCACTTGTATTGTGGTGCTAGGTAATGTTTCACATCCAGTTCAGTTCACAGTAATAGAAGTGGCAGTGGTGGTAGTAGTAGTGTTTTCTACTTAGTCTTTTCCCAGCAGGAGTATCAGGATAGATGAGAATGTTTGTAAAGGTGACTAAATTGAGAAAATAAAGGATCTGAGTGGAGAAAATATAACATAGATTATAGAGTACAGGCAAAACTAAGTGAAATTAGTGAGCCTAACTCTTCAATTTTCAAGAGTTACCAGGTTTTTCAACAGCTGTGAAAACTTTGCAAAACCTTATTCAATACTGGACAATTTCTTTAAGTGCACGAGTATAATAACTGACTATATCGCAGTCACTTAAAACATTTTCCCAGCTCACCTCAAATTTTTCAAAAGTAAAGAAACGAGGTCTTCCTGAGGAATCCTTTATGACTAAAAATAATTTTGTATTGGTTAAAGAAAAAATATTTTCTATGTTCTTGGCGGTACCAGAAGTCACTTATCAAGTTTATCTGGAATCAGCTGATATTAAAACACAGAACAAAAACAAACAAAATGCCATCATTTTTAGCAGCTTTAATGGCTTTGCTAAATCCTAATCATGTGGCCTGGAAATTTCCATGTAGATTGTCTGCCTGGGCCTGTATAAACTTCCTCCAAAATTGCTCCTCCCTCTTTTTCAGAGAAGAGTAGAGAAATCTGATGATGTTTGCCTTGGAGGCTTTTAATACTCCCAGCACATTGGAATAGGGCCTTGAAACATAATTCAGAGCTGGCTGTTGAGAAGATTGGAACAATCTGGGCAAGGAATCAGGGGGAGAGAGAGAGAGAGATGTGGGAGCTGCAAGTGAAGAACAGGCCCCGGGTAAGTCCCTGAGCGTGAGGAATGGGTATGGCTGAGCACGAGGCAGCGAGAACCTGCAGAGCAGTTGAAAACAAGCTGGGAAAAGGTGACAAATCTGATGTGGAAAGACAAGAAGCAGAAGAGATGCCCCAAGTCTTTGTTCCATCATGGTCAAGCGTCCCCTGTGCTCAAGAAGAGAGTAGTGATGCCATTTCACAAAGCTGGCATGTTATGAAAAAGTATTTGTGAAGCATCGCATATAGCAGTAGTAACAGCTACAGAAAAGCCCATAAAGAAATTCATACCTTTGCCTTTAGAACAGCGTTTGACTGAACTGCAGCAAATGCAACAGGGTCATGCTCTGAGCAGTGAGGCTAACACAAATTTCTGAACAGCTATTCACTATGTCCTGAGGGAAAAAAAAAAGCACTTGATGATGTTATTCAAGGCTGTCATAATGTAAACATCCATTAGTCTTTCCCAGGCTTTCTATGCTTGAATTTGCAATTGTAAGAATGCTTCTATTTCACTGTGTTTATGTGTTTGCACTTGCACTGCATACATCGATGTAATAAATATGTACGTGAAATAAAAACAATGAATCAAATGGTGCAAGTTCTAGAAGAATTCACTGAAAAGGCAAAGTTCAAACCAAGTTGTTTCCCAACATGGAATTCCCTTTTCTGTATATGGCAATACCAGTCAGGCTCCATAAGATGGCAGACCTGCATATATCTAACAGATGTTAGTGTGCTGGTACAGCTCCAAGTACATTGCTTTAAAATGGTTGCTTTAAATGCTTGGTACATGTTTTTATTCAGGATGCTTCTACTATAATGTGTTTAGAACAATAATGAGCTTTCTATATCACTGTTCCTATGTCTAGTGATGGCTTTGGACATAATCCACATGAAGCACATGCATAAAAATAAAATGTAAATTACCACTCAATTTGGAATTACCTGCATTTGAGCAATGTAACTCTTCTTAATAAGCATAAAATTGTTAATTATTCCCATTGATTCATTCTAGCAACTTGGGCTTAAAGTAGCTTAAGGTAATTATTATCATAAGAGAACACCTAAAAGCTCTTGAGTTTATTTTTTAAACTGAAAATTTCAGTCATCTGCTGTGTAACTTTTCATTTCCTTTTGCAGCACTATTGAGGACTATAATGATTTAAATACTGCCCCTGAAGTTACTTCCTATTAAAAATTATGTCACTTAAAACCTTTTCTCATGTCCTCTGACATTCCGTTAGTTCTATTACTTTCAAAGTCATTGTGTTAATTTATAACAATTAAATGGTTTTATGACTAAGGCACAATTTTAAAACATTGTTCTAGAAGAGAATACAAGCGATGCTTTTACCAGTGCTTTATACTGATTTCCTTGCCACTTGCAAGGACCCCACACTGTTTAAACCTAAAATTTTAAACTTGAATATCCCAAACATGGAAATGTTAGAAATGCTGTTATATTTCAAATGATCAAGTAAGAAAGGGAATGAGTTTGCAGTCCTGCTTTTATGTTATGTTTAGCAAAACCTCATTCATAAATGTTATAATTACAAAGGCGTATAATTTTCCCATAAAGGTTTCATTCTGTTTGTTCCACTTGGCCAGGATTAGATTGTTTTTAATATTTTGCAAGAATTCTTCTGAAAAAAAAAAAAAAAAGAAAAGACAGCAAGAAGTGTTAGTGCCAGCAGGAAAGCAGTTTGTATTCAGGAAGGCTGTGAAAAGGAAATCATGATGATTTTAAAATAAAAAGTGTTCTACTTCCCAGTGCGCAAAGGGAATAAAGGAAATAAACTGCTGTAGATTTTAACTCAAAAGCCTTCCAACAGCATATCAGGAATATTACCCTGAAAATTGCAGTTAGGGGAAAAAAAAAAAAAAAAAAAAAAAAACCCTCCCACTAAAGTCAAGAAATGGGGCCATTAGGGTCCATGTTCATGCTCAGAGATTCATTTTTTTCATATGTAAACATAGTCTTAATGACTGTTTAGCCATGAAATCTTATTTAAAATACTGCTCCCTGACACATTCACAGACTTGTTGCTGACTCACTCTTTAAGAATGGGATTTTGAAAGAGCAACAAAGCACTCCAGTCACAAAAATATTGAAGAACTGCAGTAATATTATGAGTGCCTGTAACCTACTTCTGTGTTTAGGCACTAATTCTATCTATCCTTGCAGATGTGCCAGGAAGTTTTTTTTGTTGCCAGTGGTGTTTTTTTTTTTTTTTCCTGGTATGGAACTCCCATCATTTCTTTATCGTTTAAGTGCAGTTTCTCACGATGTTTCAAAGCAGATTTTGCTGCTGGTTTGCTCGGTTGGGGTTTCTGGGGTTTATTTCAGCACGAATGGCACTGGAGGTGCAGCAGGCCGCAGCCCCGCGCTGCAGCGCCTTACGCAACGCAGTAGGGCCGCAGCGGGACCTGGCCAAGCGCCGCGGCTCCCAGACACCCAACGATGTCCAGAAGCCTCCGGTGGAGCCCAGCCAGCTTCGCCTTCCTCCACTGCTCTTCGCTTTGGGGCTAATTTTGCTTGCAGGCGCATCTCTCCGCGCTGAAAGATTTTGCAGTGTTTCAGTGAGATATTTAGGAGATCACTCATCACTTCATGGTGCACATCCTCCTCCAACTGCCACTCAAACTGTCATTCTGAGCAGCAGCTCAAGGAACGCTGCTCACACTGAGTGCGCAAGGGCAGAACGAGCGCATTTGTGCTGCCACATTTTCTAACTCTGGCACTGTGCTTTGCAGACAAGGTAATGTGGGGAAAGGTTTTGTCTTTCTGCTGCTGCTTTGATACAGAAACTCAGCTTTTAAGATGTAACCGTAACCAACTGAGAAAAGCCGCTTCTTGCCAGCTCTGGCAAACAGGAGCCAAGCAATTGCTATTGCTGCAAGCTGCGGCATTATGAGAGGCGGCTGGGGCAGCGCTGGGGCTGGCGGGGCGGGCGCGCAGTGCCGCAGGGCGAGCGCGGCACCGCCGCCATTGCCACCGTGGCCGCCGCCGCCGCCGCCGTTGCCTCAGGCACCCGCCAGCACACGCGCTTCAGCACCGCCGCTTGACGCATTGCAGGTACAACGCAGCCAATCGCGGGCCTCGACTCTTACCAGCTAAGCATTGCGGAGCCCCCGTAGCCAATCAGGGAGCCCTAGACAAAAATCCGCCTCGGCGGCCGCGACGCGCCCGCGGAAGGTAACCTTCCGCGCGGGGATGTAGACCCTGCCGCCCGCGAACGCGCCCGCGAGCGGCCGTGGCTGCGGCGGCGGCTCCCGAGCGGTCACAGACGGCTTGGCCGTCGCTGCTGTCTCTGGCGCTGTGGCAACCGCCGCTCTGGCACGGTCCCCGGTGCCGCGAGGCCGGCTCCCGCCGCGTAGGGCGCCCTGGGCCGCCCCCGCCCCCAGACAACCGACGGCTGCACTAACGGCTGCGGCTGCGCCGGGCGCGCTTCGGCCTTTGCCAGCTGCTGGGTCCAGAGGGAAAACAAACAAACAAACAAAAGCTTTTCTCTTTTTTTTTCTTTTTTTTTTCTTTTCCTTTTTTTTTTGGGTGGGGGGTGTGGCCTTAATAATAGCACGGCAGGGAGCAAGGGGGTGCAGAGCGATGTGCTGCCTACAGTTCAGGCCACTGCTGCTGGTTACATCAAGCACAGTGGGTGTTAGCAGCAGTCGCTGTGCAGGGTGTGCAAGCCTGGAGTCACCCACAGTGCAGCCAAAACTTCCCTGGGGTTTTGGCTTAAATATCCTCAGGAAAGCAGCAGAACTGCCAGTGTCCAGCCCAAGCTAGCGACAAACTGAGAGATGAGCATAGCTTTTCCTTCACTTCCAGTGTTAACTGCAGGCTCCTCCAAGGGAGGGAAGCAGTACTGCTTGGAGACTACAAGGCCCTCCCCCCCCCCCCCCCCCCCCCCCCCCCCCCCGCCCCCTGGAACCACGCCCCCTTCCCNCAGCAGAACTGCCAGTGTCCAGCCCAAGCTAGCGACAAACAGAGATGAGTGTAGCTTTTGCTTCACTTCCAGTGTTAACTGCAGGCTCCTCCAAGAGAGGGAAGCAGTACTGCTTGGAGACTACAAGGCCCTCCCCCTGCCGGGAGCACTCAGGCAGGGTGATAGGGAAACTGTTTTATTACTAGATTTTTAAAATCCAAATTAAAAGTTGCCAGTACATTTGACAGTTATCCCTATCCATCTCTTCCAGTGGTTAAAAGTCCCCCCTCCAAACAGCAAATACAGTAAAATTTATGTAGGCTGAGATGTAGGTGAGCCTTGGTGCCAAGGCAAGCAGTGCTCCTGTTGTGGCTGATGGCTGTCGCAGCAGGTTGAGGTGCCACTTTCTGGAACATCCAGCTGCAATAACCTGCACAAGGCCCTAGGAAGGGCACATATGCGGTTATGGAGTTGCCTTGGCCCCACTGCAGGTGGGGGGATTGATGTAAGAATCTCAGGCCTGGTGAAATTCCCAAGCTGGTAATTTTGCAAGAATTAAGCTAGATGAATACATGCACTTCTCATGGAACAGAGTCTTTTTTTTTTCCTCAAAAGCTTGTGGACCAGCAGCATGTCCCTGAAGAGAACAATATGAGGCAAAGCAAAGAAGCGGGAGGAGGAGTAGGAAGGTATCTGCTTAAGTGACTTAACCCCATAATAATAACAAAATAGACTATTTTGAGTCTTTTCATTTTTTGCTTATATTGTATTTTGTTTCAGCTATATTTTAGTGAAGGAGATTGGTGCTCTGTAAGCACCTAAAATAGAATATGGAGATAGAGACAGCAGAAGCAGAATGGATGCCAAAGTGAAATGATCTGGAGTGCTGAGCACTGCATCAGCCCACACACGGGCCCACCCCAAGGATAGTGATGCAGAGAAGCCTTAGATGGTGCTCCCTGCTTGGAAAAATGATGTCAGTATTGGCAGACCCAAAACTAAACTGAAGGCTAACCAAAATAAACTCATTAAATGTACTTCCTTTCTGTATAGCATAAAAATCCCATTGCCGGTGCAATGCACCTTTGTGTTAGACATGTGCTTTATAACAACACTGCTGACAGCTTCACAGCCAGCACATAACAGTACACTTACTAAATATAAGTACTTCATTAGCATCTAGCATACTTCTGCCACAACAAAAATAATAACAAATAGCCATACTATGGGGAAAGTCAATGCTGCTTCCAGGAAAGGTGTGCACAAAGTGCTGCATATCTGGGACAGACCAGAATTTTAGGCATATTCTCATTTCACAAAAGCTTGCAGTCAGACTAAGGCAGGTAGAGCAGAGATTTAATTAGGTAGCTGTTGTGAACTGCACCCTCGCAAAAACACTGGCAGGAAGATCAGGCCCCATGACACAGCTCTGTTTTGGTTTACAAAGAATGTCAGATTTTCTCTTTTGGTACCATTTCTGAAATTTCGGTGATAATCTCAGGTGTTTTAGGATTGCATGTATATTCTGAGGGCCAGATGTTTTAAGAGGGAGGATTTTGCACATGCTGCTTGTGCTCCTGAAGGTAAGAACCTCAAGTTTTAGACAAAGAACTGAATTAAAGGGAAGGGCAATGATCAAAGAAAATCCTTAATAGGGAGATCAGAACCTATATTCTGGAATTGTTGTCATTTAAATTTGTTTTTACCAAAAGGTTTTTTAAAAGATGAGTTTTCAGCAGAGGATTTCCTACATACTACCATGCCAAGTACCAGGGGAGAGACAGTCTGTTGGTTCTCCAGCAGTAGGCTGCAGAGATTGGAGTTTATTTCAATAATGTCTCAGAATTGTTCGTAGAAATGCTTTTCTCTTCCAGGTTCTTGAAAAGCTTGATGTGTGCCTCTTACTCCAGAATGGCGACTGGACACGTGGAGAAGTCTTTTTTTTTCATTATCAGGTAGTTTTATTTATTATTGATGTAGGCACAAACAACATAAAATAGCTGTCTAAAGAAGTCCAGTGATTTCAAGGCTTCTTCCCTGTCTTGGACAAATTAAGTGTATGACCTGTCAAGGGTTTTGGCTGCCAGCATCTGAAATTTAGGATATATGTATAATACTCCTTGGGCCGCTCCGTAGTATGGTAAGTTAGAGTACCAGATGTCTCTTGGTCTGCAATATTTGACACCCATTAAGTCAGGTGGTTTTAATCTGTTAGCTTCTTATCCCAGGGAATCTGACAAACTGATAGAAACCCCTTATTTTAAATATGTGAAGGAAAAGATGGGAAAAATAAATCTTTAACTGATGCAAATTAACATGGATTTATTGGCAGCAGGGCATGTTTACAGTTGCTGGAAATTTATACCAAATATTACAATTCTGATTTTAAAAGGATGATCACCTTTGAACAGTGTATTCAAAATAGCTGTATTTTTTCCTCTATCTCTAGCATGTCGTTTTATGACAGCCCATGTTCTGATTTGACCCATGAGAATATCCAGATGAAAATAAATTAGTCATGGACAAAAAGAATGTGTTAAAAACAATACAAAAGGCCCATTTAATAATTTCCATTAAATAAAAAAAGCAATCGTGACTAACTTGGTCTTGTTTTTTTCCTGTTTTAATGTTAAATAGGACATACTAAAGTGAAAAAAAAAAGAAAGGATACTAGAGTAGAATGAACTAATTTCCAGTCTTCCTTCCTTCTGAAGGCTGGAAATTCTGAAATTCTGAAACATTTATTGTTACTTATTATCCCATTTTGACTTACACATTGGTTCAAGATCTGCAGCTAACAGCAACAACTCTTCAGCTTTTATCTATTAGTTGTAACACAGAAATTTGAAACCATAAAGTAAGTTTGTGGCCTACTTGGTTTTCCAGCATATTATGGAAAAAAAAGCTAATAAACCCAATTAAAAACTGTTTTACTGTTGTTATATTGTACCATTTAAAATTTTGAGGATTCTGTGTCTGTTGAAATTAGAAACAGATTTTTTACTCTCAGTAGAAAGACCATTTCCATACATGTCCTTCTATGCAGAATATTTTTAAATATACTTGTAAAAAAACAAAACCTTAAATGAAAAACACCACTTTTCTTTGGCAGATGTCTTAACTGTAATAAGCTTCAGAGAGTCCGTTCATAGAAATGTAACAAACAACGAAGAAGCATGATCTAGAAAATATTCAGCACACTTGACAGTGTTATGTAGAAATGTGAAATACATACTTAATATATATGTATACTTCCAAGTATTCTGTCCTCTTCTGCATTTGATTCTAGAAATAGAGTGAATACTATTTGGCTTTTATCCGTAAAACACTAACAATAACAATACATAAACAATAGGAAAAAAGAATGAGTAACTTTTATTGTCACCATGAATCATCCAGTGTTTACCTTTTTATGGAACTGGCAGTTAAAAGAACTGAGAAGGAAAATCCAGTTCTCACATTCTCAAATCTTCCTAGAGAATTTTTCATAGCACTATGAAGAAAGATTGTTTTCTAAGACTGGGTTATGTTTTAATTTCTTTTACATTTCAAATGTAAGAAAAGTAGAGAAAAGTACTTTGATTTGAAAGAATTTTTGATAACGTTTCAGCTGCAAGATGTATGACAGTTTATGTATGGGAGCAGCTCTTTAATTCCCATCTGCCTGAATCTTTTTAAGATAGGATCTTCAAGCTCAAACTGCCCTAAGTTTGGAGGATGAAACTTAAAAATTAGTCCTCAGGGATGAAAATTTACATAGCTATGTAGAGAAACATTCACTAATTAATTACAATGTGTGAATAATTCAGTTCTTAACTACTAATAAATCAGTTATATATCACCATCTAAAACTTCAGAGGACAATGGATAGTCAACATATGCAACCGCTACTACTACTCATTTACTCAAAAGGCCTTTTTAACTCTTAATGCTTAGTGGAGATCCATAATTCTCTGTGATTCTTGATGCACTCCAGTAGGAAGGAGGCAAATACAAAAAAATATGAGCATACAGAGGATTGGAGAGATTCTGTGTTTCTCCAAACAAGAAACGGTAACTCACAGGAACATGGCTCCAGTTTAAAAGACCTAGTGGGCCTGGAAATCTAGAAATTGAAATAAAGTAATTTTAATTCCAGGTCTGGTATACCTCTGGTCAAATTCATTTCTGTGCCCATTCTTTATTTCAATGGACTTCCACCTACTTATTTTGCAATCTTGATGAAGCTTAGAGTATTTGTATAAAGATACGGGTTGAGATTATCATAGCTGCCAATGGCATTTAGAAATACTGATTTTGTAGGAAACAATCCCCCAAAGAAAACTGGATATAGGAGCATGGCTTTACGGAGAGGGTAAACAACCATCTTCTGGTAGACCAGGAGAATTCTGACTGACTTGAAAATGAGTACAACAAATTCAGCCTCCATCTGCGTAGGTGAAGTGTATCACTGGTGAGCTCATACTTACTAATACTGAATTTGTCCCTGTTGCACCAATTTTACATGTACTTATTTATTTGATTTTGACTTGTTATATGTTTACTTCATTATATAGTGGTTATCTCTGCGTATTGCCATGTCAGCTTCCTGCCTGTGTGCTGACGGATTGGACAAACTTCTGACTGTTCGCACATCCTTTCTCCAAGGGCAGATGTCTAAAGTATTTTGATTTTGATTCTTTTTAGTTAAGTATCTATAATACAGGAAAACAAATCGTATGTGTGAACCCATGTTCTTCAGTGGCTTATACTAACAAAGCTGAGGCTGGAGAAACACACCTTGCATGTAAGTGATAAAGTTCATTATTTTTCTGAGTTCCTGACAGAATTCCTTCTCACATCTTAGGCCATTCCCAAAGAACAGGCACATAAACCCATGCAGGAACACTGCAATACTATAACCTTAGTATTATGCTAAGACATTTTTTGAAGTGTCATACTAGACAGGATGGTCTTAAGTCTTTTACTAGATCTAATAGGTCTATAAAATAATGCAATATAAAAGTGAACAGAAACAGAAACTTAATGATACAGAGTAAAATATCTTTCTCATCTCAGTCTCATCCAAGTAGAAATACTGGGTTCATATTAATAACTCTGTTCATAGCAAAAATTCAGCAGCAATGGGATTGCTAAATTCTGTGGTTTTAGGCACAAATACCGAATAATTCCATGGCCCTGTCCAGCTCCCACTGAGATCTAGGAGATCTTGAATGAGACTGTAAAAGATCCTGGCAGATCATTTGACATTGTATGTCATTGAGATGACAGGGCCATTTCTTGTATGCCCACAACTGAATGTAAATTTTAAGAGATGAAAGAATACTGATCAAAATCTAGCTATATGATTCAGTGAAAGCAGATTTACAAGGAGCAGGCAGACGCCAGAGTTTAGTTGTTCTCCATTAAGTAAGCAACAAAACATTAGTATTCTGTTTTGTTTACATTTATCATTACCATATGCCAAAATTAGGAAAAAAATCCCCTTAGAATATTATTTTGAAGCAGTAGCTTTGAAATATTTTCAAATACAGAATGATGCAATTTAACACAAACTACTGCATAATTTTAACTGTGACATCTTAATTAATCATGCTGAAATTGTTCTTAAGTAAAGCTACTTACCTATATTCCACACTACACAAAAAATAACTTTATTTGAAAATTCCATCTTTAGTATAAATTAAGTAGGAGTAGACACCAAAAGGGGGAAAAAAACCATCAATTCCTCAGTCAAAAGTCCTGTTAATCTTTGGAAATATTCATTGTATGCCTCTGACTGGCTGTTTTAAGTTTTACTTTATGTTTCCAAATTTCTTATGTTCCAAATTTCTTCTATTTTCCAAATTTCTTTCCAAATACAAATAGGGCAATGGTGATATTTTTTGAGAGTATTTACAAGAAGTTTAATTACCTGTCTCTGTCCTTCCTCAACAGCTAAATTGCTGTTGCACTTTTAACCAGAGTGAAGGCTTTGTATCAATGAAAGACCATATTCCATGCACTTAGCAACTCTAAAGAGATTAAAATAATGTTGGTAAGATTATTTTGCTGACAACTGCAGCCTTCTGTTTTACAAGCATTTTGGCCAAAGACTGCAGGACTGCTTTTGCTATTTATCTTTTTGAGATATTTGCATAAATTTCTTACCCAATATTTGCACAGAATTTTTGTTTCAATAATGAGATCTTCACCTGTGTAAAATCAGAACAGATGAGGTAAATGACCTGCACATTAACATTCTTCTTCAAACATCCTATGAGACTCAGGGAGCTCCAAGATTCACTTACCCAAGCAAAAGCGCTTGCAGCCAACATCAATCAAACATTGTGCCATGTTTTCTGGAAAGAAATTAAGCTAGTAAAATGACAGCTTAAAATTGTTTGTCTGGTTTGAAAACAAAAGATTAATTTACATGTTCTTCCCTAGCAAAAAAATCAACCTCACTGCTTAGTAGTTAGGAAAATAAAGCATATTAAAAATAAGAGGCCAAGCATTCTACATCTAAAGAGGAATTTAAAACTAGCTATGATTTTTAGACAAGGTAGTTGCAGGCAGGATTTCTGACACTGTTTCATGCACTACTTCTTACATAAATTCTATCATGGTTCTGAGCCCAAACTGTGGCATATTGTATATGCTATTTTGTTTGCTGTGAGAAATCTTTCTAGATTGCAAATATGTAATAGTGGAGTTTGCCTACCTATCCCAACATTCCAGAGAGGCAAGCAAATAAATTGTAATGTCACTGGTAGGGCCTCCATAAATTGTCAGATACAAAAAACCCTGATTGAATTGGTTTTTATTTTAAACATTGAAAGTAAATGGGATTTTTCAAACATAATAAAACACCAAAAAGTGTATTTAAAATCATTTAGTGCTATGTTCAAGGCAGATTATCAGGATTAAGATCATACTGAAAATATTGCAATCCAGAGATAGGCCCGAACTATTTTTTTTTAAAAAGAAGAAAGAAAAACACTTCAGCTATAAGACAGCTCAAAATGGAAGGGGATCTGCAGTGAAAGGCATCAAAATCTTTGCTTCCAGCGTGGGCCCGCGCTTGCTTGTGAGCTCCCACACCGATCAGGATGGTGCGACGTGCATGCCGGTGTTTAGCCGGAACGTTACGGGCCAGGGACGAGCGAAGCCCGTCCCAGAGCAGATACAGGGGCACTGCGGAACGCGCGCGCCCGCGCTCTGCAGCCTCCCGCCCGCGGGGCTCCCGGTCCCGACACAGGGCCGCGGCCGGGGCCGAGCGGCGG